>NC_069438.1:1147083-1205193 GCF_026875155.1 Cherax quadricarinatus | reverse complement strand
TGTGTATGTGTGTGTGTGTGGTGTTTTTACTCCCCTGTTCTCACCTAGTTGGGTTTGGGGGGGGCGAGTCGAGCTCCTGGCCCCCCCCTCTTCACTGATCGACTGGTCACCTCCCTGAGCCGTGAGCTTTATAATACCTCTGCTTAAAGCTATGTATGGATCCTGCCTCACTACATCGTTTCCCCAAACTATTCCACTTACTGACTACTCTATTGGCTGAAGAAATACTTCCTAACATCCCTGTGATTCATCTGTGTCTTCAGCTTCCAACTGTGTCCCTTGTTACTGTGTCCAATCTTGGAACATCCTGTCTTTGTCCACCTTGTCAATTCCTCTCAGTATTTTGTATGTCGTTTCATGTCCCCCCAAAACTCTCTGTCCTCCAGTGTCGTCAGGTTGATTTCCCTTAACCTCTCCTCGTAGGACATACCTCTTAGCTCTGGGACTAGTCTTGTTGCAAACCTTTGCACTTTCTCTAGTTTCTTTACGTGCTTGCTAGGTGTGGGTTCCAAACTGGTGCCGCATACCCCAATATGGGCCTAACGTATAGGGTTTGTACAGGGTCCTGAACGATTCCTTAAGATGTCGGAATGCTGTTCTGAGGTTTGCTAGGCGCCCATATGCTGCAGCAGTTATTTGGTAGATGTGTGCTTCAGGAGATGTGCCTGGTGTTAAAACTACCCAAGATCTTTTTCCTTGAGTGAGGTTTGTAGTCTCTGACCCCTAGACTGTACTCCGTCTGCGGCCTTCTTTGCCCTTCCCAATCTTCATGACTTTGCACTTGGTGGGATTGAACTCCAGGAGCCAATTGCTGGACCAGGTCTGCAGCCTGTCCGATCCCTTTGCAGTTCTGCCTGGTCTTCGATCGAGTGTATTTTCTCATCAACTTCACGTCTTTCTGCAAACAGGGACACCTCAGAGTCTATTCTTCCGTCATGTCGTTCACAAATACCAGAAACGCACTGGTCCTAGGACTGACCCCCTGCGGGACCCCGTGGTCACAGGTGCCCACTCTGCACCTCGCCACGTACATGACTCGCTGCTGTCTTCCCGACAAGTATTCCCTGATCCATTGTAGTGCCCTTTCCCCGTTATCCCGCTTGGTCCTCAGTTTTTGCACCAATCTCTTGTGTGGAACCCGTGTCAAACGCCTTCTTGCAGTCCAAGAAAATGCAATCCACCCACCCCTCTCTCTCTCTTGTCTTATGCTGTCACCATGTCATAGAAACTCCAGTAGGTTTGTGACACAGGATTTTCTGTCCCTGAAACCTTGCTGGCTGCTGTTGATGAGATCATTCCTTTCTAGATGTTCCACCACTCTTTCCCGATATTTTTCTCCATGATTTTGCATACTATACATGTCAGTGACACTGGTCTGTAGTTTAATGCTTTTATGTCTGTCTCCTTTTTTAAAGATTGGGACTAATTTGCTGTCTTCCATGCCTCAGGCAATCTCCCTGTTTCGATAGATGTATTGAATATTGTTGTTGGGGTTTCACATAGCGCCCCTGCTCCCTCTCTCAATACCCATGGGGAGATGTTATCTGGCCCCTTTTCCCTTTTGGGGTTTATCTAGCTCACTCAAAAGCCTTTTCCCAATTTTTACTGGGTTGTGTGCACTGTGTCCAGCATTTGGGTGGTGTGCCCCACCTCTCCGTCTTTTGGGGGCCCTTCTGTCCCCTTTGTAAAACATTCCCTTTGAATCTCTTGTTGAGTTCTTCACATACTTCCGGTCATTTCCTGTTGTCTCTCCTCCTTCCCCCTTAGCCTGATTCCCTGGTCCTTGACTGTTGTTTTCCTCCTGATGGGGGCTGTAAACAGTTTGGGTCGGGATTTGGCTTTCGCTGCTATGCCTTTTTCATATTGTCGGGGGGCCCTTTCCCTTCCTATCTGTGCTTTATTCGTTTCGGGCCTTTTTTTCGACTGTTTCCTGTTTTCCCGGGGTCCTTTGCCTTCTATATTTTTCCCAATTCCCTACCCACATTTGGGGTTTTTGCCCCCCTGCCCCTTTTGGGAAAACCCATGGGTATCCTGGTTTTTTTCATTACTCCTTTTTACCCTTGGGTAAAAAACCTCTCCTCAGTTCCCTTTTGCATTTTGTTGTTTCATATTCCTTCTTTATCATTAACTGGTTTTCCCTGCAGTTCTCGGGCCCAAAACTAAACCCCCTTTCGGTTTATTTTCCTAAACCCTGTTGGGCCCCTTTTTTGAAAGTTTGGCTTCATTGGGTCCGGCCCTTTCCCTGCTTTCCCTCCACTTGTAGCTTACTGTGTATTCGAAGCTTAAAAACCAAATGGTCACGGGCCCCCAAGGGGGCCCTTTCTTATGTGTGTCCTCGTTTCTGCCCTACGGGAAGGGTTTAAAAATTATAAGTCCACCCTTTGGTGGTTCATCCTCCCCTCTCTTCTTTTTAGGGCCCCCTTAGTTTTGGTACATAAAGTTCTCCGTACCCCCCCCTAAATTTTTGCCCCCAGTTTTTGGGCCCCCCATGTGGGCCCAAATTTTTTTCCCAAATTTTGGGGAATCCCCTTGGGGTTTAAAAGCACCATGCCCCAGGAGTTTTGGCCCTGGTGCAGGGCTTTCTGGCCACTTACCCGTGTGTAAACCCCATCGCTCTATTGCTTTGGGTCGTACTCTTGCCTTGGCCCCCTGCTTTTTCTGGGGGTGGGTTATACATCCTGCTATTACCCCCTTTGGGGGACCCCAGAGTGAAGGGTTCCCACTATGTAATCATTTTCTTCCCCGCTTTTCCTCTCTCCAGCTCATCAAAATTCCAGCTTTTTTTGATCCAGAAAACCCCCAATTCCCCCCCCCCCCTGTTCCCTCTGTTTTTCCCTTTCAGGATTTGGTTTTCCTTTTGGGAAAAAAGGATGGCATCTTTTATCTCCCTGAAAGGGCTTGGTTTCTGTGGGGAGTATGATGTCCGGTGATGTTTTTGCCCTCTTTTTTGCCACTATCCCACTTATTTGTTTTTCCATCAGCGTTTGTGTCCCTTTCCTTTTCTTTTCCCCCTTTCCAACCAGGGGTTTTCGGGGGCCTGTGAGGGTGGGAAAACTGGGGGCCATACTGGGGGAAATTTTAGCTCGGTTTTGGGGGGAGGCTGGGGGTTGGATTTTTGTGTGTGTTGGGTTTGGTTTGTGATGGTTTTTATGGTTCTGGAGTAGTTGGGGTTGTTTGTTTGGGCCCTTGCTGTTCTGTCCTGCTCTGACGGGCCCTCTGCTGGTTAACCCTTTGGTCTCTTTTCCTAGCCCCTTTTTGGGTTTTTTTTGTCCTCCCCCTCAGCTTCTGGCGTTCTGATTTTGTTCTGCTCTGTTTTGGAAAACCCCCTTTCTTGAAACTTTTCCCGATTTATTTCAATTTTGGTTTTTTTTGGGGATCCTGTTCTCCTGTTTCCGCCCGGGAAAATCAGCTGATTGGTCGGTTTTCCCCTTCGAGTACCCCCTTATTCTCTGAAAATTTACAATCTCGCCCATCTCTTCACCTTTTTTCCGTGATGATTTTCTCTTTCTCCTTTCTTTTTTTCCCCTGTTTCCCTTTTCCCATTTGGTTTTTTCCTTTCCTCTCTCTCCTGAACCCCATGGATAAAAACTGATTTATCCCCTTTCTTCCCCCCTTTGCCTACCCTCTGTGACTTGGTTCCTCCCTTATGGGGGTCATTTTTCCCCCTTGGGATTTTTCCAGTGGCTCTTGATAGCCTTGTTGTGTCAGCATTGGGAACCAAACACCCTTTCCATCTGCAACCGCTGATTTTTCCCCTTTTCCCTTCTTGGCCCCCTCCTTGGCAGATTGATTTTGACCTTGCAAAATTTTCATTTTTCCCTTTCCCTTTCCTGTTGGGGCCTCGAGTTCATATGCTGTGTTTTTCTCGGGGTCACGCCCCTGTAACTCGTTTCCCAGCCTTTTTATCTCAACTTCTGGGCCCCGTATCTTGGCTACTGCAGTTTCGACTTGTGCCCCCCAATTTCTTTTTTCTCCTTCCCCAACCCCCTTTTCCCAAATTTTCCAGAGAGCTCTTTCTCCATTTTTCAAAAAAGCCCCTCCAAATTTTTCTCTCCCACTCTTTTTTCCAATCCTTTTCCACTCTCCTCCACCCCACTCCTCCCTACCCGGGAACCATTCTATCTGCCCCTTTGGGTTTCCTGCAGTCCCCCCCCTTTTTTTTTTTTTTTTTTTTTTTTGTGAGAAAAAGAGAAGAAGGGAAAGGTAGGGGGGAGAGGAGTAAAAGGGAAAAGGGGAAAAGGAGAGGGGAGATTAGAAGAAAAAATGGGGACGAAAAAGGAGAGCAAGAGAGGGAAGGAAAAAGGGGAAAAAAGAGCAAGAGAGAGAGAGAGCAATGGGAGAGAGAGAGCAAGAGAGGAGAGAGCAAGAGAGAGAGGAGAAGAGAGAGAGAGAGAGAAAAAAAGGAGAGGAGAGAGCAAGAGGAAAAGGGGAGCAAGAGAAGAGAGGGGAGAAGCGAGAGAAGAGAGAAAGAGAGAGAGAGCAAGAAGAAGGGGGAGAGCAAGAGAGAGAGAGAGGGGGCAAGGGAGAGAGAGAGAGAAAAAGAAGAAAAGAGAGCAAGAGAGAAAAGAGAGAAAGGGAAGAGAGGGGAAAGGGCAAGAGGGGGGAGACCCAAAAAGAGAGGAGAGAGCAAGGGAGAGGAGGAGCAAAAAAAGAGAGGAGGGGAAGGAGAGAGGGGAGAGAGCAAGAGGAGGAGAGCAAAGAGAGAGAGAGCAAAGAGAGAGGGAGCAAAGAGCCCGAGAGAGAAAGAAAAACAGAGAGAGAAAGAGAGAGAGAGAGAAAGGGTTAGAGAGAGAGAAAGGGAGGGGGGAGAGAGAAGAGAGAAAAGGAGAGCTAGAGAGAGAGACCCAAGAGAGAGAGGAGCAAGAGGAGGAGACCCAAAGGAGGAGAGAGGGAGAGAGCAAGAAAAGAGAAAAAGAGCAAGAGAGAGAGGAGCAAAGGGGAGGCAAGAGAGAGAGAGAGAGAGAGCAAGAGAGAGAGCAAGAGGAGAGAGGGGAGAGAGAGAAAAGAGAGGGGGAGAGGATAAAGAGGAGAAGAGAGGAGAGGGGGGAGGGAGGGGGAAAGGGGGAAAGGAAAAAGAGGGGGAAAAGGGGGGGAAAAAAGGGGGGGATGGAAAGAGGAGGGGGGAGAGAGGCTAGGGGGGGAGGGAGGGGAGGATGGGGGGGAAAAGGGGGGGGGGGGGGAAAAAAGGGAGGGGGGGAGAGAAAATTTTGGGGGGGGGACAGATTTTTAGAGGGGGAGGATGTTTAGGGGGGGGGGAGGTTTTAGAGGGGAAGAGATGTTAGGGGGGAAAAGATGGGAGAGGGAAAAGAGAGGGGGGATAGGTAGAGAGTGTTTGGTAGAGGAGAGATATGGGAAAAAGAGTGGAAAGGGGTTAGAGATGGGTTTCCTCCCTTAGTGTAGAAAGAGGGGGGGGGGAGAGGAGAAAGGTTAGATGGTCAGTTACGGGGACGGTGGGGAAATCCTGTGTATGTGTGTTTGCGGGGTTTTAATACGCTTCCCAAGTGCTTTTTCCCCTTTGTGTGTATGTGGGTGTGTATGTGTGTTGTGTGTTTTTTTATGTGTATGTGTGTGTGTGCGTGTGTGTGTGTGTGTGTGTTTTGTGTGGTGTGTGTGTGGGTGGGGTGTGAAGTGTGTGTGTGTGTATTGTGTGTGTATGGGTGTGTATGTGTGTGGTATTGTGGGGTGTGTATGTGTATGGTGTGTGGTGCGTGAGTGTGTGTGTGTGGGTGTGTGTGTGTGTGTGTGTGTGTGTGTGTGTGTGTGTGGGTTGTGTGTTGTGGTTATTTTGTGGGTGTGTGTGTGGGGGCCCCCCCCAATTCTAAGTATTCATAGGCTAATAAATCCCGGGGTTAAAAATACCAGTAATTCTAAGCTTCCCAAAATTCTTGAAAACACTTATGATTCTACTTCTAAAATTCAGAAAGTAGCGGGGTTTAAAAAAATTTGTTTGGTCTAGCTTAAGTGCGTATGTGTATGTTTTGTGTGTGTGTATGTGTGTGTGTTTTGTGTGTGTGGTGTGTGTGTGTGTGTGTGTGTGTGGTGTGGTGTGTGTGGGGTGTTTGTGTGTGTGTGTGCTGTGTTTTATGTGTCCCCCAAACTTCTAAGTTTTTCATATGCTTTTAAATATCAGAATTTAAAAAACCCGTTTTTTTTCAAAAAACTACCAACAGGATTTTTGCACTTATCACTTTTTCTTTTTAAAACCCCACAAAAAAGTTTTTGGGTTTGAAAAATTTTTGGGTTGTTTTGGTTTTAGGAGTGTCTGACGTCACCCTCTCGGCTTCCCCTCGCTAGGCTGCTCCTCGTAGTCAACCCTATCTTTAACCCTTTTCTATGCTATTTTGCTCCTTTAAATTTTGGTAAAAGCTTGCAGGAAATGAAGTGACCAGTATTAACAGTGAATCAAGGGAGGATTCAGAACCCCCCAAAAAAAACCCCCCCCGGGTAGTTATACTTTAAATGGCAGTTTATGCGATGACAAGTTGCCCGATGCTGATGATGGAGCTTTTTTTCACTATTCTGAAAATTCTTCACCCGTGATCTTTATAACCCCTTTATGCTCATGCATTTCCCCGGTTTCCCCCAGGTGTCCTTATTTATAGAGTTCCCCTTCACTTATATTGGAATACAAATTCCTTTTTGGTGTTACCTTTTTTTGTTAATGTCACACAAAAATGTTGTGACCCTGTTTTAGCAGGCCTTTAAAGCCCCTTCCCTTGTTTTATTTTATATTTTTCCCTTTTTACTTTTGCTTATTAAATTTTTTCCCCCCCCCCTCCCCAAATGTATGGTGCCCCAAATTTATTTTTATCCCCAAACTTCGAAAAATTTTTGAAAAACCCCCTTCCCCTCCCCTTTAATTTTTTGTATTTTTTGAATTTGTTTGCAAAAAGGGAACCTTCTATCACAACGGTTTTGCACTTTGAAATATTAAAGATTCAGGCTTCCTCTCGGGCTTTTTTTAATAATAACTCTGGTTATCACTGTTTGATTGTTCCCTGACGTTGTCAATACCGCTGATTATTTCTTTGCAGTTGTTGCACGCCTTAAAACCACTAAAATTTCGGAAACCTTGTGCCCACGTCTGCTGACTGACTGTGTGTGTGTGTGTATGTGTGCGTGTGTGTGTGTGTGTGGTGTTGTTGTGTGTGTGTGTGTGTGTGTGTGGGGTGTTGTGTTGTGTGTTGTGTGTGTGTGTGCGTGTTGTGTGTGTGTGTGTTTTGTGTGTGGTGTGTGTGTGTGGGGTGGTGTGTGTTAGGTGGGCATAGAGTTTTTTTTGAAATTTGGTTACAGTGATGACATTATTTAAAAAGAAGGGAAAATTTGTTTTGGTAATTTATGAGGGTAATGTAGTCGAATTAGGGGTTACCGGGAAAAAAAGTTTAAATAAGTGGGTTGTAAGGGAAAATTGTTTTAAAAAAAAAAATTCAAAAAGGGTTTTGAAGGTGGGCAAGGGTTTTTTTTATATGAGTATTTAAAAGATTATGAAAGTGTTTTGGGGATGTTCAAAATAAAATGTTTGAGTTTTGTTTTTGTGATTTTTTTTCTGGAAAGTATTTTTGTTTCCCCCTTTAAAAACTTTTAAAGAACTAAAAAAAGGGTTTAAAAAAAGAGGAAAATGCTAGTCTGGAGAATGAGGGATGATTGTAATTTAATGGGGATGTTCAAGTAAAGTGTTTGAGTTTTTTTGTGACTTTTTTTTTTGATGTATTGTTTCCCCCTTTAAAAAAACTTTAATTTAACTAAAAGGGTTTTAAAAAAGAGAAAAAAAAATTGGGGGGGGTTATGAGTGAAAATTGTTTTGGGGGTTGGTTGGGGGGTTGTAAGTGTTGTGGGTTTTGTGGGTTGTGGGTGTTTTTGACTTTTTTATGAAATTGTTTAAACGAGGAAAAAAAGTGGGTGTGGGTGAGGGGGGTTGTTGTGACTTTCTGATGGGAAAATTTGATTTTAAAAAGAGAAAAAATTTTGGGTTTTTGGGGGTTGGGGGCGTTGTGGGTTGTGGGTGTTGTGGGTGTTGTGGGTTGTGGGTGTTGTGGGCTTTTTGATGAAATTAGTTTGAAAAAGAGGGGGAAAAAATTTTGGGTGAAGTGGGTTTTGGGTGTTGGGGGGTGTTGTGGGGGTTTTTGGGTGTTGTTGTCGAATAGAGATACGAAAAAAAATGTTATAAGTGGGGTTGTTGTTGGGACTTTTTTTTGATGAAATTAGTTTAAAACGAGAAAAAATTTTGGGTGTGGGTGATGTGGGGGATGTGGGTTTTTGTGACTTTCGTAGAAATTTGTTAAAAAGAGAAAAAAAATGGGTTGTTTGGGTTTTTGTTGTTGTGACTTTCTGATTACTGTGCCCCCTTTTTAATTTTAATGAACTAAAAGGGTTAAAAAGAAAAAAAATTGGTTTGGGGGTGGGGTTTTTAAATGGGTTGTGGGTGTTGTTTGGGGTGTGGGGGGGTTTTTGGGGTGTTTTTTGTGAACTTGAGTTGCTGAAAAAAATGATTTTTAAGTGGGTTGTTTTTTTTTGACTTTTTTTGATGAAATTAGTTTTAAAAAAGAGAAAAAAATTGTGGGTTGTTGGTGATGTGGGTTTTTGGGTGAAAGTGGGATGTGGGTTTTTGTGGGTTGGGTTTTTGGGGTGTTGGGTCTTAGTTTATGGTGTTTTTTGGGGGTTTTTTTGAGTGTTTTTCAGCGGTGTTTTAGTAGTATTTTAGTGGTTTTATTTGGGAAATACTTTAAATTTGGGGTTTTTTTGGGGTTTTTCAAAGGTTTGGATTATAAGTTTTTGGGGTTTTTGTTGTTGTGATTTTGATGAAAATTTGTTTAAAAAAGAGAAAAAAAAAATTTTGGGTGATGTGGGTTTGGGGGTTTTGGGGGTTTTTGCGACTTTTTTGGGTGAAATTAGTTTAAAAAGAGAAAAAAAATTTTGGGTGATTTTTGGGTTTTGTGTGTGTTTTTGGGGGGGTTTTTGGGATGTGGGTTGTGGGTGTTGTTGGGGTGTGGGTGTTGTTTTGGGTAGGATCCCGGGTTGCGTTATAAGTGGGGTTTTTTGATGTGACTTTTTCTGAGAAATTTTTTTTAAAACGGGGAAAAAAAAAAGTTTGGGGGTTTGGGGGTTTTTGGGGCTTTCTGATTTAATTATTAAAAAGAGAAAAAAAAAAGGGGGGTTTGGGTTGTTGTTGTTGGGGACTTTCTGATGTACTGGCCCCCCTTTTTAATTTTAATGAAATAAAAAAGGGTTTTTAAAACGGAAAAAAATTGGGGGGTTTTTGGGTGTTGTGGGGGTTGTGGGGTGTGTTTGGGGTGCGTGTGTGTTAGGTTTTTCATAGAGTTTTTTTTGTGAAAAATCTTGGTTTTCCCGTGATGACATTAGTTAAAACGAGTAAATTTGTTGGTAAATTTATGAGGGTAGGGTAGTCGAAATTTGAGTTACCCAAAAAAAAAAGAGGTTAAAATGGGGGGGGATGAAATTAGTTTAAAAAAAGATATTCAAAGGTTTTTTTTGAAGGTGGGTTTAAGGGTGTTTATGTTTTGTATTCAAATGTTTTTGAGAGTGTTTTGGGGGTTTTTCAAAAATAAAAGTGTTTTTGAAGGTGGTTTTGGGGTGTTTGAAAGGGGTTTAAGGGTGTTTTGATTTTAAATTTAGCGGTTTTTTTAGTAGTATTCAGTGGTGTAATTTGGGGTAATCAAATTGTGTTTTTTTGGAAGTGTTTTAGTGTTGATTGAAAAAAAGTTTTTAAAGGTGTTTTTGAAGGTGTTCAAGGTGTTTTTTAAAGGGGGTTCAAGTGTGTTTGAAAGGGGGTGAAGGGTGTTTTTATTTTAATTCAAACCGTGTTTTTGTTGTTTTTTCGTGGTGTTTAAATTTTTGGGGTACTCAAATTGTGTTTTTTTGGGAAATGTTTCAGTGTTGGTTTTAAATTTTTCAAAAGGGGTTTTTGGAAAGGGTTAAAGGGGTGTTTTGAAGGTGTTCAAGGTGTTTTTGAAGGTGTTTTAAGGGTGTTTTGATTGAATTCAGCGGTTTTTTTAGTAGTATTCGTGGTGTAATTGGGGAGTACTCAAAATTTTGTTTTTTGGAAGTGTTTTCAGTGTTTATTTAAAAAAGTTCAAAGGTGTTTTTTAAGGTGGGTTTAAGGTGTTTTGAAGGTGTTCAAAGGGGTTTTGTGAGTAATTTTAAAAGATTTATGAGGTGTTTTTGGGGATGTTCAAGTAAAGTGTTTGAGTTAGTTTTTGTGACATTTTTTTTCTGATGTATTGTGTCCCCTTAATAACTTTAATGAACTAAAAGGGTCGACAAGATTCAGCCTGTGTGTGTGGGGGGGGGGGGTCATCGCGTGACGTCACACTTGTTTAGACCTGTAGTAAGCATGCCCCCATAGGAGGAGTCTATTTTGAATGCTTATACACAGAGGGGGGGGGAATCCAAAAACTTGATCCGAGGAGATAGAGGAGAAATACTTGGACATAGAGGGTAGAAGTGGATGGTGGGGGAAATCTTTGTAATATTGATATCGAGAAAACTTGATCCGAGGAAATGGAGAATTTCGAAACCCCCATAGGGGGGAATCCAAAAAAATTGATCCGAGGAGATCGAGTCTTGGTAATATTGAGAAATTTTGGGATTGGGGGGTGGGGGGTGAAAGTGGGGGGAGGGCAAACCTCAAAAATCTTGATCCGAGGAATTGGAGTCTTGGTATTATCGAGAAATTTTTGGGGTTGGGGGGTGAAAGTGGGAGGGGGATCCTAGGAATTGGAGACTTTGATTTCGAGAAAATTTTGATCCGAGGAGATCATAAGAATTTCGAAACCCCCATAGGGGGGGAATCCAAAAAATTTGATCCGAGGAGATGGAGTCTTGGTATTATCGAGAAATTTTGGGGTGGGGGTGAAAGTGAGAGGGGTAATCCAAAAATTTGATCCAAGGTGATGGAGACTGATTTCGAAAAAAATTTGGGATGCAAGTGGGAGTCCATTTTGAATGTTTATACCCAGAGGGGGGAATCCAAAAAAACCTTGATCCAAGGAGATCATAAGAATTTCGAAAACCCCCATAGGGGGGAATCCAAAACTTGTATTATCGAGAAAAATTTGAGGTGGGGGGTGGGTGAAAGTGAGAGGGGGAACCTCAAAAATTTGATCCGAGGAGATCATAAGAATTTCGAAACCCCCATAGGGGGGAATCCAAAACTTGTATTATCGAGAAATTTTGGGGATTGGGGGGTAAAAGTGGGATGGGGAACCGAGGAGATGGAGTCTTGGTATTATCGAGAAATTTTTGGGGTTGGGGGGTGAAAGTCGGAGGGGGAACCTTAAAAACTTGATCCGAGGAGATGGAGACTTTGATTTCGAGAAATTTTTGGGGTTGGGGGTGAAAGTCGGAGGGGGATCCAAGGAGATGGAGAATTTCGAAACCCCCATAGGGGGGGAATCCAAAACTTCTATTATCGAGAAAAATTTGAGGTGGGGGTTGGGGGTGGAAGGAGGGACAATCCAAAAAACCTTGATCCAAGGAGATGGAGAATTTCGAAAACCCCATAGGGGGGATCCAAAAAAACTTGATCCGAGGAGATGGAGACTTTGATTTCGAGAAATTTTGGGATGGGGGTGAAAGTGAGAGGGAGAACCTCAAAAATTTGATCCGAGGAGATGGAGAGCACAAGAAAATGAAATTCAAAAAAAATCGAAAAAAATCGGAAAAAAATTCGAGGCGCGGGGGCGATCCGGATGACGCTGCAGAAGGCGCAGCAGAAGGCGCGGGCGGGGTCGCGAAGGGCGCGGGCGGGGGTCGCGAAGGGCGCGGGCGGGCGCGCGGGCGGGCGTGCGGCGCGACGGGGGGGGTCGCGAAGGGGGGTCGTGGGCGGGGGTATTGGTTGGGGGGGGTCAAGGGTGAGGTAGTCTCGAGGGCGAGGTCAAGGTCAAAACCGGAAGTAACACCTAGGTGTGAAAAGGTGACCCTCCAGCTGCTGGTCCTAGACTGGATACACCGCCCAGTGGAAGGCCCTAAACCGGATACACCGCCCAGTGGAAGGCCTAAACCGGAAGGGTGCGCTCTGTAGAAAACTATACTACTTATATGTATATATATATACATATATATATATATATATATATATATATATATATATATATATATATTATATATATATATATATTATATATATTATATATATATATATATATGTATATATATATATATATATATATATATATATATATATATATATATATATATATATATGTATATATATATACATATATATATATATATATATATATATATATATATATATATATATATATATATATATATATATTATATATATATATATATATATATATATATATATACAAAACAACCACTGTGAAAGAATAGAGAAGTTCCAAGCGCTTTCGTGACTACTCACATTATCAAGGAACAATGAAAGTAAAGCATCAAAGGAAGGTATATAAAGGGGTAGCCCACAACTCAATATCAGATCCCACAACAACGATTTTAACAACAATGATTTTAACATGGTTAGTTTTGATGTTACTTCCTTGTTTTCGAAAGTTCCTGTTGATGATTTATTAAGTTTCTTATCTGAAGAACTCGTTAATTATGATTTACCATTGCCAGTTTCTACTATCATTAAACTTATTAAACTTTGCATTGTTGATGCAAAATTTGTATTTAATGATAAGTTTTACACTCAGAAGTTTATTATGGCGATGGAAAATCCTCTTTCACCTGTTCTTAGTAACCTATACATGGAATTTTTTGAAACAGGGTTACTTAACACAATCCTCCCTAATAGAGCTAAATGGTTCAGATATGTTGATGATATTTTGTGCCTTATACCCCAAAAATAAAGATATACACCATTTCCTTGGCAAATTAAATAGCTTAGCCCATTCTATAAATTTTACTGTTGAATTTGAAGAAAATAACTCATTGCCTTTTCTAGATGTTTTAATTATTAAGGGTAATAATGAATTCAAATTTAAAATTTACAGAAAACCTACAAATAACTGTTCCTATGTCCGCTATTATTCTTCCCATCAAGATAGAGTTAAACTATCTGTTTTCTCATCAATGTTTTTGAGAGCTTTACGAATTTGTAGTCCAGAGTTCATAGATGAGGAAATATCCAAAATTTATGAAATAGGTAATGATTTGAAATACCCAAGAAATGTAATTGATAAATCTTTTAAAGTTGCTAGAAATACTTTTTACAATCCAAAAAGGGGCAACCAGCCTTATTCAACTAAAAATATGTTGGTTCTCCCTTACCATGAAAACTTGATTGATATGCCTTCTCTTCTTAAGACTTTTAATATTAAAGTTGTATTCAAAAATCTTGATACAGTAAAAAATTTTTGATAAAGAATTCCCCCCAAAATGCTCATGGATGTGTCTATAAGATTCCTTGTAAAATTTGCGATAAAATTTATTACTGTCAAACTGGTAAAAATCTCGAACTAAGATTAAAACAACATAAATATAGCATTAGAACTGGACAAGATTCCAATGCTCTATTTATTCATATAAGAGATTTTAACCATCCAATTGATTTTCAAAAAGTTGAGAAAGTAGTATCAAGCAAGTCCATGGTCGACAGGAATATAATTGAATCTTGTTTCATAAAAAGCAGTTTTGACAATAATATGAATATTTCCTTTGGCTTATATAAATTAGATCCATTTATAATTAATAGAATTTGGGAAGAATTTAATAATACATTGGACAAATAATATTTTTTTAAATTTCTTATTTCTTGAGTAGAATAGTTTGTTGGTGGGTTGTAAGAAGGACCTGCCTAGTTCGGTCGGCGGGCTTGCTGTCTCGCGTCAGGTGTTTCGTTGTTTTGTGATCTGATAGTGAGGTGTGGGCTACCCCTTTATATACCTTCCTTTGATGCTTTACTTTCATTAGGTTAGGTTAGGTAAGGTTCGTCAGGAAACAGGACAAATGTTTCCTGACGCGGGTCTTAGTCAGATGATGACCCGCCTTTGGAGCTTTTGGTCATCTGACCGAGGCCTTCCGCTGGCTTACCGGTCCACCCCTTTAAAAATTATGGTCATTTATAACCATTGTTATATTTTACTTTCATTGTTCTTTGATAATGTGAGTAGTCACAAAAGCGCTTGGAACTTCTCTATTCTTTCACAGTGGTTGTTTTGCATATTCTGAAATCACCTGTTTACTGTGATCTTATTGCATATATATATATATATATATATATATATATATATATATATATATATATATATATATATATATATATATATATATATATATATATATATATATATATATATATATATATATATATAATATATACACACACACATACACACACATACATATTTTAATATGCTTAACACAATAATTGAAAATTTAAAAAAAAATCATCTCTTTTGACTTTATATATACTGCAAAATCCACAAGATATGAACATTATGTATAACCTACATAAGCTCAATATAGTGGATGTACCCAAACGCTCATAACACGCTGAGCCTCTCCTCGGTAGTCGTGCTACTGCACATGACACGTTATCTAAATAATTCTTTGTTAAGCACAAAACTGTAGTTTTTTCAATACTGGGCTGTACAATAAACTTTTTTATGCAACATACCTCTCAAAAAATCACCACATTTGACATACCCGTCCAATCCATACAAACTCTCCCGAGAACTGTACCTCTTGCACTCACACTCCAATACTTATATGTCACCTCTAAAAAGGAAAACAGTCCCTTAGTCTATACGTAATCTGCCAAATTAATGAGTCCCTTTACTGTAATATTTCTGTGTGAGTCCGGAAAAAATGTTCTCCACTGTTCCCCATAAATGAGTTTATTCCTGCCGACCGTGCGATAAATTCCTGCCACAATTGCCCTAATTCTAATCCTTTGTCCCTCAATCCCCAAGAAAGATACAAGAAATCTGCCACTACGTACATAATAGCTCTTCTTACGACCTCAGAAACTCCTCGTACTTCGAATGTTAGGGCTCTCATAATCTCTACGTTATCCCCACCCATCAACCTGAAAACTCTTGCCAACCACAACCGTACCTCCTCCAACTCTTTACAGAAATAAACGGCATGAAAAGCTGTTTCCGGTTCCTTACAATGTTCGCAGATCGCTTCCCTCACCAAACCCATTACACACAAGGCAGACTATGAAGCTAAAATTCACATTATAAATCTATACACCAACTCCCGCAGCCTCGGCATTAATCTAAGCTTCCTGAAATCATACCAAATCTTTCCCCAATTATACAAGGGGGTATACCGCTACCCCTAGCATTGTTTCAGTTTTCCTACTCATCTCCACCAACCTTCCAACCTTAATAAGTTTTGTTGCCTTCCCGACGGCTAACAATAGTCTGAGCATATTCTCGCATTCAATTAATTCCTTTCCACCCCACTACCTTCCCACATCCTCCATCACCCTCCCAACTCGTACTCTTCTCACCACCCCCTTCCCGCACAAACCTCTGTTTTACATACATGGCCTTTACTCTCGGCCCCAGTGCCAAAAGTCCTACTCCTCCTCTGCGTATAGTTGACATGACCACCTCTTTACTGAGCAATTCCCTCCCAAAACCCCACACATAACGGAGCGCCCTCTTCTGTATCTCACGCACCTCCTACATCCTTATGGATACACCACAGCAACATTCCACACTTTACTATACACCAATGAATTTATTATAATCGCCCTTTGCAATAAGGTAACATCCCCCGCTCTTAGGCTTCGTATCCTTTTCACTACCTTCTCCCCTACCAACTCCGAGTTCACTCGTCAAGCCTCCTGCTCATCAGCCATATATAAAACTCCACAAATTTTCAACCGTTCCTCCACTTCCCATTTGAACTCCAACCCCATTCCTCCCCCCATCCAAGCACCTATCTCTAATAATCTTGATTTAGCTCTGTTGACACGCATTCCTTACGCCCTCCCAAAAACCTTCAACACCCTCCCTATCGTTCGCAACCCTTCTACACCAGTGATCAGTACAGTTGTATCATCTACATATCCCACCACCACATTAAACCCCACCCCCTCCCCATTTAAACTTCCCCCTCCTTCAACCATTTTATAAAATGGGTGCTGTATGCATGCGAACAAAATTTCAGACCCTTCTCCATTTCTATACTTCTGCCCAACCTACCATTAATTTGCACCTGTACCACCGACCCAGAATACAGTATCTCAACCCACTTTACAACTCCCTCACCAAAACCCAGACGTCTCAAACTGGCCCCCAGAAACTCCCTATTCACACCGTCATATGCATTTTCCCAATCAATGCCTAAAATTCCACCCCCATTGCAATCCTTCAAAAATTCCCGAATTCGGCTATGCCCATCTCTCATGCTACGTCCAGGAATCCCCAACTGTCCCTTATGTAGTATATTCCCTATCACCCTCTTCATCCTATTCCCTAGTATCTTCGCAAAAATCTTATAGTCTGTACACATTAAAGATATGGCCCTGTACGTGCTCAGTGTTCTACCCTCCTGCTTTTTCTAACACAACCACTCCCGTCCTCTGTGTCATTCTAACTTACCTTCCCTCAGCATGCAATTCATTACCTGTACCAGACAATACTTTATATGGTCCCATTGAACTCTATAAAAATCATTCGAAATCCCATCTATTCCTGGCGCTTTTCCAGTATTTAAATTGAACACCGCCTCTTTCACTTCATCCATACTAATTACACCATTCATCCCAACTATCTCCTCCGCACACGCCCCCAAGGCATGCACCCCTTCCCCTTCCTCACAAACTATCCCAACGTTCCCCTTCGCCCACTTCCTTTGAAACCAATAATCGGCATAATTACTCATGCCTTCCGTTGTCTCTAGCGTTTGCCCCTTATAATATCCTCCCAAATCTTCACTAACCTCTAAGTTTAAAATCGTTGGCTCCTTTTGCCTGGTTCTAAAACTTCTCAAAACACTTCCCGAAGGCTTGTCTCCCCACAGTACCGCTTCCATCCTCGCCCTTACCCTTATCTCATCAAATCTTTCATTATGTATTTCCTTCAATATATCTCTTAGCAGCATTATTTTTTCGTACTGCCTTCCCTCCCCTTCCTCATCACACTCATTGAGCTGATGCTCCAAATAATTTTGTAATCCATACTTCCACCTAGCCTCCTCCTGTCCCTTTCTTTTATAAAAACTCGCTATACCTGGTTTGGCTCTATTTTCCCACCATTCCAAGAGACTCGTCTCCCCTTCCCTGGCACCCCACAAATTTTGCAACCATTCACCAAACTCCACACTCACCTCCTCTCTCTTCACTAGTCGCTCATTTAACTTCCAAAACCCTGATTGTATCTTAACCCCCCCCCAATCCAGCTCTGCCAAAACTGCCCTATGGTCAGAAAACCCCACATCCAAAGTTCTTACTTCCCTCACACTAACTGTCTCCGACGTATAGATTCTATCTGACCGTGCTGCATAACCTCTTCTGACAAAAGTAAACTCTATTCACCATGCACCCCTCCCCCCAAATCCCTAACCCCCACATCCTGCAAAACATTGCGTAATGCCTCTAACACACACCCCGCCCCCCTCGGCTCCACGCCCCCTCCCTTATGACACAGTTCCAGTCTCCTCCAATTATAGTGACTAAAGGTAAACCCCGTAAATGATATATCAAAATCTCTCTTACAAAATCCTCTTTTACTCTGACTGTGCTCTCCGCTGACACGTAAACCCCTATAAAACATACCCTAGTTTCTCCCCACTCACCATCCCCCCCCCCCCCCCCCTCTTCCCATTTCAATATACATAAGGGACTGTTTTCCTTCAGAGCTACAGCCACTCCGCCTTTTAACCTCATAGACCCACTCACATACAACTTATATTCTTTTAGTAGCAATGCACAGCCAACCTTATAATTATGCTCTTGAATAAAACATACATCTATATTATACCTCCTTAGGAACCATTCCATCCAGATTCTTTTCACTTCAGCCCTCAAACCATTTACATTAATTGTTACTACCTTGAATTACTTTAATAGTGGCGGCTTTCCCCTCCTTCTAGGTAGATGTCCTACTAAACCTGCCTGTTGGATAGGTTCTCTCTTGGCAGCCTGCCTGGTCACTCCCCTACCCCCCCTTGTTCTTAGAACTGTTCATCCCTGCATTCCCCTTCCCCTCACTCCCCGTGTGGCTCACTTCCTTTTTTCAAGACTTTATCCCTGATCGCTGCCCTGGAGTGAGAACGTCGTCCATCTCCGACTTTCCAGCCGTTCGCTTACGTGAATTTCCGTCACCACACACTTCATCATCTCTCGTTCCTTCTCTATGTACTGCCACAACTGTGTTCACAGTGCCATGAGTGCGCAAATTTTCCCCAATCACTAAATCATTATGTGATGTCACCGACATGTGTTCACTCTTGCTTCCTCCAGACTACCCTCAACTTCACTCAGAAAGGAGCTTATAACCTCCTCCAGCAATCCATCCTGTGTTCCTACACACTCGTTATCATTCGTTCTCGTCGTTGTTGTTGCAGTCTCCGTGCCTGCCGGTAACGTTACACATTCGTCCATTACCTCCTCCGCCTTGTCAACTTCCTCACTCCACCGGCAAATTGTCTTATTGGGGAGTACCCCTGTCTCCAACGCATCTATACCTAACTGCTGATTTATAGGTAATGGTATCTGATCTGTCCTTCCCGCTTTCTTATGCCATTGATCTGCCATATGGTCATAAGACCCACACAATCTGCAAGTCTTCCTCTGTCCTGAGTAATGCACGTAGACCTGAGTCCTGAAGTCGTCCAATTGCACATGCGATGGAATTGGCTGCCTTAAGGTCATTTTCAGTGTAAATGATCCCTCAGGCAACCCCTCATAAGGTCCATTCTTCCACACCCCCAACTCTGCTGTGTGGATTTTTCCATGGTTATGGAACACTGCTACCACATCATGTTCTGTTGCCTCAAATGGAACATTCCTTACTTTTACCAACGTCACGTAACTCGACACATCATGGAGGCATACCTCCACTGCAGTGTTCACGGCCAGTCGTCTCTCTTGATATTTTGTAACGATGCTAGAGTAGAAGCCTGCCTCCTTGAACTTGATGAATATTTTGTAATTCCATTTATGGCTGCTCCATACAATTTGTCATTCGGGATGCCATATACTTCTCCGATCGTAGGCAGGAGCACCTGCATCGCTGTGCTTGTAAGCGTGCCACGTACCAATTCGACACAGACCGTGTTCACACGACGCCCATGTCTATCCGCCATTTTGAATATTCAAAACAGGGAAAACTGCGCAGAAAACCAGCTTAAACAGGAGCGTCTGTACAGCAGGTCCACACGGCCCGAGAGCGATGAGGACGATGTCTAGATAAAGAAAGAATGAAAGTGAATGCTTTTTTCATTTTACTCATTCTAACTTAGTAGAAAACAATTCTGACAGCTATTGTGTGAGTGATGGTGAAAGTTCGGTTTCTGAATGTTTTCTGCCTTGGGTCAATCATTACCTTGGTGATAAACATAACTGAATAAACAGCAATTGAACAAGTGATGGTGAATGAGCTGTTTTCATATTTTTGGCGAAAACTTCTTAAGTGAGAAACACTAGAATGACAACGTTGAATCATTGCTGGGAAACATTTCTGACCTGAAACATAATGTAATGAAGTAATGACGAATGTATGTCTTTCTTTGGATTACAATACATTGATGAAAATAACTTTTGGCTTGGCAGCTAATGAATAAGTGAAGCAGAATTTGTTTTCTTATTTGGTTCATTACCTTACTAGGAAACACTTCTGACATGATTACTTTCATTAATGATTAATCTGCTTCCTTCTTTTGTTGAAACTATATTGTAAGAAAACACTTTGGTGAGACATGTACTGAAAAGGTAATAGTTGGGAAAATGATAGGAAAAATTCTGACAATATAGTTATTGAATGAGTGATAGTAAATGTACAGTATTTATTTCTTTGGCCTCTATTTTTTTAGTGGGAAACACTCCTTGCAATGATAGTTATTGAAATGTTGATGGCTGTGTGATTCATTCTTTGACTCTACCATTCTGGGAAACATTTCTGCTCTTGCAAGACAACTTTTGTCTGAGTGTTGGGTAATGCTTTATTTGGGGAAAATGTAGATAAATTTTAACGAATAACAATTTTGACTTACTATGTGAGATCACTGTTGAACCTCTGTGTGGCTTTGAGAACCTGCAGGTATATCGTTCAGATGAAACTCGGTCTCAAACTTCTGATTCCTTCGATGTCATGCCTACTGAGAGCCCATTATCCGTTCCCACTTGACCGTGATGAGAAATACAATGCTATTCTTTTAGTCATTCTAACAATTGTAAGAGTTACGTTTAAAAATATCTGTTCTCACACAAACTAATCTAAGACTCAGTAGAAATTACTGTGAATAAAGGCTAAATAAACTGAGCAATAATATACGGAGAGACACTAACATAAGAACATAAGAAAGAAGGAACATTGCAACAGACCTACTGGCCCATGCGAGGCAGGTCCAATTCTTACACCGGCTTAAGCCAATGCCTTGACCTAGTGAGGTCAGACACGTCACTTGAAGGAGGAGCACGGCATCCGACCTAGTAGCACAAGCTAGTCATGTCCAACTCACATCCTCACACACCTAATCATATATTTATCCAACCTATTTTTAAAACTACACAATGTTTTAGCTTCTATGACGGTACTCGGGAGTTTGTTCCACTCATCCACAACTCTATTACCAAACCAGTGGTTTTCTATATCCTTCCTGAATCTGAATTTTTCCAAATTAAAACCATTGCTTCGAGTCCTGTCTGTGTTAGATATTTTTAGCATGCTATTTACATCCCTTTTATAAATTTCTGTTTTCCATTTATACACCTCAATCAAATCCCTCCAATTCTACGACTTTCTAGAGAGTGCAGATTCAGGGCCCTCAATCTATCCTCATAGGGAAGATTTCTGATACATGGGATCAACTTTGTCATCCTCCTTTGTATGTTTTCCAGAGGATTTATAACCATTCTGTATTACGGTGACCAAAACTGTGCAGCATAATCTAAATGAGGCCTAACCAAAGATATGTAGAGTTGAAGAATAACCTGAGGACTTCTATTATTTATACTTATTGCTATGAAGCCAAGGATTATGTTAGCTTTATTGTAAACACTTATGCACTGTTGTCCTGGATTCAGATTACTGCTAACATGAACTCCTAAATCCTTTATGCAATCCGTAATATTAAGATCTACATTATTTAGTTTATAGGTAGCATGGTTATTTTCCTGTCCAACATTTAGAACTTTGCATTTGTCTATATTAAACTGCATCTGCCACTTCTCTGACCACTGCATCAGTCTATTCAAATCATCATCAACATTACTTACAAAATCTATACTCAAGTTTTTTTAAAGATGGCATCACGTAACACTTCCCTTCCCTACCTGCAAGCTAGAATTGTTTAGCTTAAACGTAAATGAGTTATGTTACTTGGTCTGACAAAAGATTCAAATTTCCAAATTATGTCCATATTTATACATCATATGTCGCTCAGGTGGTTGTAAATGATAGTCAGTTATTCTGGGGTTATGTCACCTGTTAGTAAATAATTCCTGGATATAAAAAGAGTGAAGCTGTGAACCTTCAAAAACAATTCGGAATTCACTATACTTTAGCATAAAAATAATGAAAAAACCTAAATTATTTCTACAAAATATAATCCAATGTTGGAAGTGAAAAATAGACAATATTTTAATACGATTTACCTAAATTATAAAAATAAAACATACAAGATAATCTAGGTGATAGAAACACTGGAATAACTAAATATACACTATGGCCAAAGAGTGACTTAGGTGGTTCAGCCACTTGTAGAGGTGTACATAGAAACAGAAGATAGATGAATGGTTCAGAGAACCGACAAGTTGATAAATTAGACACATGTGCAACACTTGGGGATTCAGAGTTCCCGCGCGCGGAGCAAAAAAAAAATCGAAAATATATGAAAACTGAGTTATTGTTACCAAAAAATAGCTGAACTTTCTGGCTACACTCTGGTATAATTATTATCCTTGTACGATGTTTCTAAAAGGAATTACAGCCATTTATAACAGGCATGGTGACAGCGCTGACGCGACATATTGCGTAAGAAGCGCTGACTCGGCTTTGTTTACATTTTTTCCCCGTGTTATTTTTATCGTTTTCTTATATCTTTATGTCTAATATAATACAAATTCACCATCTGAGATCATTCCCGAGCGGGCGGAGCTAATATGGTCAAGGCACCAATCGGGAACCCCTGGGAATAGTGCACAAGACTTAAGAAATCGTAATGACACGATTGCAAATAAACCATACCCCCGGCCGGGATTGAACCCGCGGTCATAGAGTCTCAAAACTCCAGCCCGTCGCGTTAGCCACTAGACCAGCTAGCCACAATAAGATTCATCCAACTAGGTATATTTCTACACCATAGGAAAGTTAGCACAGGCACCTCTGTGACCACAAATGCAAGTTTTTACAGACGAATCTCCAGCTAGCGTGGCCGTGACGAACTCTAGCTCAAGTCCCTTCACTGCCGTCAACATGACTTAAGAAATCGTAATGACACGATTGCAAATAAACCATACCCCCGGCCGGGATTGAACCCGCGTCATAGAGTCTCAAAACTCAGCCCGTCGCGTTATCCACAAAGACCACTAGCCACAATAAGATTCATCCAACTAGGTATATTTCTACACCATAGAAAGTTAGCACATGCACCTCTGTGACCACAAATGCAAGTTTTTACAGACGAATCTCCAGCTAGCGTGGCCGTGACGTACTCTACTCAAGCCCTTCACTGCCGTCAACATGACTTAAGAAATCGTAATGACACATTGCAAATAAACCATACCCCCGGCCGGGTTAACCCGCGGTCATAGTCTCAAAACTCCAGCCCGTCGCGTTAGCCACTAGACCAGCTAGCCACAATAAGATTCATCCAACTAGGTATTTTCCTACACCATAGGAAAGTTAGCACGGGCACCTCTGTGCCACAAATGCAAGTTTTTACAGACGAATCTCCAGCTAGCGTGGCCGTGACGAACTCTAGCTCAAGTCCCTTCACTGCCGTCAACATGACTTAAGAAATCGTAATGAAAACGATTGCAATAAACCAACCCCGGCCGGGATTGAACCCGCTGTCATAGAGTGTAGAAATATACCTAGTTGGATGAATCTTATTGTGGCTAGCTGGTCTAGTGGCTAACGCGACGGGCTGGAGTTTTGAGACTCTATGACCGCGGGTTCAATCCCGGCCGGGGGTATGGTTTATTTGCAATCGTGTCATTACGATTTCTTAAGTCATGTTGACGGCAGTGAAGGGGACTTGAGCTAGAGTTCGTCACGCCACGCTAGCTGGAGATTCGTCTTAAAAACTTGCATTTGTGGTCACAGAGGTGCCTGTGCTAACTTTCCTATGGTGTAGAAATATACCTAGTTGGATGAATCTTATTGTGGCTAGCTGGTCTAGTGGCTAACGCGACGGGCTGGAGTTTTGAGACTCTATGACCGCGGGTTCAATCCCGGCCGGGGGTTTGGTTTATTTGCAATCGTGTCATTACGATTTCTTAAGTCATGTTGACGGCAGTGAAGGGACTTGAGCTAGAGTTCGTCACGGCCACGCTAGCTGGAGATTCGTCTGTAAAAACTTGCATTTGTGGTCACAGAGGTGCCTGTGCTAACTTTCCTATGGTGTAGAAATATACCTAGTTGGATGAATCTTATTGTGGCTAGCTGGTCTAGTGGCTAACGCGACGGGCTGGAGTTTTGAGACTATGACCGCGGGTTCAACCCCGGCCGGGGGTATGGTTTAATAGTGCACAAAATGGCCGACACCTCCAGCCAACAAAATATTCCATACCCACGCTAATATCAATTATATGGCTTATTTATCTATCACAATTGATCTATTATGATATAATGCAATATAATAATAGCATATAAACATAAAAAGTACACCTTAAAAAATAATATATAGCATAATATGACGCCCCGAGGAAAAAATTTCTATCGATATTTCCCCTGAAGGTGAAGAGAGGGTCCGACCTCTCTCATCAGTGATGAGAGAAAACAAATTTACAATGGTTAACTGTAATAAACACTCGTAGGTCACGCAAAAAGTGTAAAATAAAGCAAATTTTTCGGGGAAAAAAATTATTTCCCGGGCAGCGGGGGTGCCGCGCGCTTCGGCCTATATCTCGAAAGTAAGTTATTTACCTATTTAGGGGCAATCCACCTTTATTTATGATTGAATTGTCTTGATTTTCACAACAAACATAGGAGAATGATTGCTTTACAAGGTAGCGTTCATGTTTCTGAACTATCCAAAATATTTTTAGATTTATGTGGACAACAAGGCCGACATCTTCCAATATATCAAAAAAGTTATGAAACTTAATTTTTTTTTGCATGAAGATAAGGTTTATTTAAGAATTCAAAACGACATTTGATGGAATTAGAGGTGTTCTATCAGCAGCAAGTGTCAAAACCACTTGTCCAAGTACCACTGAGTAGGACTCCTCTGCAAAATGTAATTTTTCGTAAATTTTGCATATTTCATTTCCTTTTTGGCCGATATGATTGAAACTTCAGCACAGGATGCTCGATATAACCTTCTAATAGTACACCAAAAATGAACGTAATCGGTTCATAAAAAAAATGTCGACAAAACGCGGACCGCATCCGAGAAAATAAAATACAAAATTTGTACAGGCCTCATGTCGAATCCTAGACAGTGCGTCTTGTACCCCGAGGTTCAGCTGACCCATACTGAAACACTCGTGCTGAAGAAAGAAATCAATAGCAGTTTCCATATGAGAACTGGGATACTCATTCGATAGTCAGCAAACCCTTTAAACAAATGAGAGGGAGAATGTGCATTAGTAAAATTACGATAAGAACGCAAAGTACCACAAATCGATAGGTAACAGTTGTAAGAGAGTTGACAAACAAAATACTGTGCAAGCCAAAGTCAACAGAGGATACTACTTATGTGTGCAAGGAAGATGGGAAGTCAAGTGAGCTCACTCGACCCTAGCAACAGGGAAACGATCGATTCTACACTTAAACCATCTCATTCATTCTCACATGTAGATGAAGAATGAACAAGAGAATTTTCATTTTTTTTATATTTTATTTAAAATACACGTTATGATAAATAAATAAAAGCATACAGAGTCAGATAATACAAAAACAATTATGTTTTCATAAACAAAACATACTGCTCGTGTTACATTGTCTTTAGAAAATTTCCTCTTCACATGACTCAGTACAACACCCAACACGTGTTGATGGATACCATGCCTAACCCTTCTAGGGTAGGGTAGGTGCCTGAGCCCGAGCCTTTAGCTCATAAGACTGTCATTCCCATTAGCCCCCTTGGGGCGGGGATGGCAGACCAGAGAGGCCTAGCTTGTGGCTAGGCCTGGGGACAGTTGGTCCCAAAGATGAGGAGGTGCTTATGCCTCCTCCCATGGGAGACTTAGGTCTCAGACACTCCCTAAAGAGGGAGCCAAGGCCGGGCCACCACTTGGACAAGGCCCGGGCCGGGAGAATACCGGCTAATCTTTAACTAACTAACTAACCAACACGTGTGTGAAAAAACAAGATTACACAATATTGTACCCAACATTAATCAAATCATTTCAAGTTACAATAATATGTGACTTAGTACACTGTACACACATGATACATGCAAAATGTCTTTATACAAAAACTAAGGAAAACTGTGCAAGCAATACTATTTAAAAAAACAATTCTCAATTACCCCTTCCTATAAGCAACATAGTCATTAATTAAGTACATGTAATAAAATATGTTTGAGCATTACCCCCCCCCCCCCCGCCACCCCAGATCATACCATTGTTCACTGAACACAGAAACGAATAACTAGCATGATTTAAATCTTGAATATAATATCTTGTTGACAATAAAAAAAAAATTCCTCTTTAGTATAAGAATCATAGATGATGCCAACATGACAAATAATATTTAGAAAAAAGAACATAAGATTGAACTTAGTATTATGACTAACTAAAAACCATTTACAAAATTATGATTGTCGTCATCCATGAGACCTTTACACATGATATAGTCACGGACTCACATATTACATATTCTCATATGTACAAAAATTGATACATATTACATGACTTATGAAAATTTATGTTCACAGGAATTATATCAGTGTCATACATGCCCATTAACTTACATAAGATTATAAAAATACCGAATCAATTTATTAAGCCTCGTCACATCCCCATGCGACGAATGTAATTCATTCTCCCCCCCCCTTATGCAGAGACCAGTCCACCCAACCATTACAACATTAAATCGCGCAACCCTCGCACAGTCATACCTCTATATGATGCCGGAAAATCAATAGCCCATCTACGTCCATACACTACCTCATTTATACACTTTGTTTTATAGAAATGTCCTGCTAAAGCCCTTGTTCGTTCCTCCCCCCCACCTCCCTCATCACCCACGACATATATAAAATCTGCCACTAAATCCCTGAGGGCCCCCTAAACACATCTCCCACTCCCTCTATACCAAAACCATCCCCTTCATCCCAATTTAACCTACTCCCACCCACCATACCCCAACACTCTGCAAACCATAAAATACCCTCTCGAAGGCTCACAGAAATACCCCAAACATGATATGCTTTTTTTCCTCCCCCCCACAACAAAACACAACTTTGAGACGAAAATTTCCCTTTCTGATAAAATCGAACTTTAGGGGAAAAAACCCCCATGAAAAAAAACCCAATACAAATTTCCCCCCCCCCCTTGATTTCAAAAAACCGTAACTTACTGAATTTTCCCCCCCCGATTCGTGCCCAAAATTATATAATGGAAAAAACAGCCCTCCCCTTCCAACACCTTTTTTGACCCCTTTCCCAAAACCTCCCCAAAACACACCCCGTTTACTTTTTCCCGGTTTTTTTCTTACTTGTAAAAAAGTACTAAACCATACTCATAAAACTCCTCAAAATCCCTCCCCCCCACCACCACGTCACATTTTCCAAATCACACCCCTCACTCAACCCCACTTCCCCACCCAATCTCAATAAAAAACCCTTCAGGGACATGCTCTTCAGTCTGCTCCCCAAAAGGGAAATTTAAAAACCTAAACCCCCCTTTGCCAGCGTGTCTTTTCAACCTTTTTACCTCACCAAATGAAAACCTTATTCCCATGTAAAATTTTAAATATTTTTCCCTTTTTTCATTTGCCGCACATTTTTCACCATCAAGGATACACCACAGCCACGTCCCAAAATTTTTAGGAAAAATGGTGTTTTAAACCTACAATGACCTGTTGTAGTCAAACCACTCGTTCTTATTCCCCCCCTAACCAAGCAATACTCTTTGCGCTCCCCTTTTAGAATTTCAAACTTTTCACTATTAAAAATTATTCTGTTCCCTCCCAAAAATATTTCAACAATTCTGCTTACTTTTTTAAACCCCCTCCTCCCCCCCTACTAAGCCCGTCGTGCCCCATCCAAAAATCAACTTTACCCGTAGCACCCCCCCCAATCTTACCCCCCCCTCACTTACCCTACATTTATCAACCTAAATAATGGGTCTTCAGAAAATGCACATAGAATCTGAGACATGGGGCATCCCTGCCTCACCCCCCTTACCCATACTAACCATCTTCCCCCCCCTTTCCCATTTTTTTGCACTCGTTTTTCGGCCCCTTTATATAAAGTTTCCCCCCACTGCACAATTTCCTCACAAACCCCATCACCCCTCATAATTTTTCCACAATGTCTCTCTCTCTACAAAATCATAAGCCGCCTTCCAGTCCAAAGCAAAACCCTCCCCGTCCATCCAAACGTTTCCCTATAAAACCCTTTTAAAACCTCCCATGCCCCCCTAAACATTTTTTGCCCTGGCACACCCTCTGTCCCACGCCAAAACCCTTTCCCCAAAATTAAATTTTAACGAAACCTTTTAAACCTAAAACCTTGGCAAAAATTTTTATAATCCCCGCACATTAATGATAAACCCTAAAATCTAGGATGCTATTCTGTATTTTCCCCTTTTGGAACCAAAAACTACACACCGCCTTTTGTGTTGACCCCATGTTTTTCCCTTATCCTTTTTCACTTTTCACCAACTGCACCAAAAATTTCCCTTTCCATGACTTTCCCATTTTGCTCAAAAAAAATTAAATTTTGGGATTCCATCAAACCCGGGTGTTTTCCCCAAAACTCACCCCTTTTTAAAGCCGTCCCACTTCCTTTTCATCTAAGGCTCTTCTATCATCCCTTTTCTGTTTACCCCAAAGGTTCTCTGTACCCCTTCTCTAAAACCCTTCATACTGCATCTTCCTTTTCCCCCCCCCCTTTTTTAAAAAATCTAAAACCATTTATCAGCAAAACCACTCAAAAATTTTCGTAGTTACAAACCCTCTGTCCCATCGTAAAAACCCCCCACATCCATATGTACCCCAACTTCATCATATCATTTCCTCTGTCGGTTTTTAAAAAAATTTCCGCCGCAATAAAACAGCGGATGGCTTATCCCCCCATAAAACATTTCCAACCCACCCCCAAAACTCTCCCCAAATAAAATTCTTGCATTCTCATTTCCATAAATTTGCGCTTAAATGCCCTCAATCTTTTGTCCTGGAAAACCCCACTAAAACCTTCAAGCACGGGTTTCAACTGCCCTTCCAAATATCCTGTAAGCCATATTTCCATTACTTACCCCTTTCCTTTCTTCATATAAAAATTTTTGATTTTTGGGTTTTGGGCATATTCCCCCACCATCGTAGTATATCACCCCCTTTTTCCCTCCCCTTGGTCCCCCCTCATTTGTCCACCACTCAACAAAACAAACGCCTCCCCCCAAAGCTAAACTAAAAATCTCACTTTAAAGTTTCCAATAATTCAGGGTTAACGTTTTGGAAAACCCTCCCCACCCCACACCCCACAGCCACTCCTCTATGATCTAAAAAACACTACGTTTTATATTTTCGGTTTTAACAACCTGTCCCGGGAGAAGCAAAAAAAACGATCTGGGTTTTCCCCGGAAATATCCTTTTTTTTCACATAAGTTGCTCCACGTTCCCAAAACCCCCGCCCCCACCTACATCCCTGGGCCCCCCCAAAACAACCCTGAAACCCCCCCGGCCCCATCTTTTCAGGGATCACCCCATTTTTCCCCCCAAAATTTTTTCCCCCCCCAAAATAATGAAATAAAAACCAAAAGGTAACCCCCCCCCGCATTTTTGGAAATTAAAATTAAAGGTTTTTTGTCCCTTCCCCCAAATCCCTTTTTTTCAACCCCCCCCGTTTTTAAAATTTCATGCCGCCCTTTAAAAATCACAAAACACCACCCCCACCCAAATTTTAATTTTAACCCTTTTGCTACCTCTCCCATTCCCTTCTTTCCCAATTTTAAAAAGGAAAATTCTTTAAAAAACAACCCCCTCCCTTTTTCCTTCCTTCCCCCCTTTATTTTTTTCCAAAAAACCCCCAACCTAAAATTTTTTTTAAAAATTTCCTTTAGGAAAATCTCAAAAAACCCCTGTCTCCTTTTTACTAGCCCTTAGGCCCTTTTCCTTTAATTTAACATTAAAATTTGGGGGGCTTAAAAACCCCCAACCTTCTTTCCTTTTTTTTGAGTTTCCCCTTTTCCCACAATGCCCTTTTCTTTTCCCCCTTTTCCTTGGTTTCCCCCCCTGCTTTTTGGCCCACCCCAACTGATTTTCCCAAAATTTTTGGGGTTAACATTCAATGAAGCCCGTTCCTTTACACCCAATTCCATTTCCCTTCATTTTCCATTCCATATTTTTTCAAAACCCCAAAACCCTTTCCAAATTTTCCTTTTTTGAATTGTTCCCTCCCCAATTTCCCCTCAAAACCCAACCCCCCTTAAATTTTTCCCCCGAAACCCTGGTGCCCTTTTTCCCCCTTCCCCTTTATCCCCCCCTTTTCCATTTTGGTCTTTTGTGCCGAATCGCGGGGACACTACCCAAATTTTAAAAAACCTCCCCCCTACCCCCTCCCAATTTCTCCCCCTGGGCCCCGAATTTTTTACTTTCCCCGGTTTCCTAAAGTTTCACTCCATATTTATGATTTGGGAAAGACTTTTGAGGGTGGACCCTCCCCCCCCACCTTCCCCCTCCAAATTTGCCAAATTTTCCCAACGAACCTTATGTATATCAAACCCCCTTAATTGTTCCCCCTTTCAAAACCCTTTCTTCACCCCGCTTAAAGGGGAATTGGAAAATTTCCCCAAAAGAATTTTATTGGATACGCCCAGTGGGTACTTTCCAACCCAATTAAACCTTAAACCCCAACTCTTGGGGTTTTTTCCCCAATCTTCTTTTTCCCCCAAAGGGCACCGAATTTCCCAAAGAATCCTTGAAACTCCCGTTTTTAAAAAATTTAACCTTTTAAACCGTCTTGGATATTTCCCCGTTGGTATGGAAACCCGCAAAAAAAAAAACATTTTTAAAACCTTTCCCCCCTTTCAAACCTAATAAAAGTGTTTTGTTTCTTTCCCGTGATGGCCGGAAAAATTTAAAAAAAAAAAAAAAAAAAAAAAAAAATTTTTAAAATTTGTAAAAATCATTTCCAGTGCTCCCAAACAGGTACTAGCCAACCCCCCAAATGTCCGCCCCTCCCCCCAGGTTGAGTGACGAATGACGAATGCGCAAAACAACTTCACGGCCCTAGAGCGATGAGGTAAAATAAATTTTTTTCTTTGACGTCGGTAAAAATGACTCCCAATTTAGAAATGCTTTTTAAAAAAAATTTTATTTGCTTCTGACAAAAAATTATTTCCCTTTAAATCATATTTCTCAAAATTTCAAAAAGGGAAAAATTACGCACATAATCTGCATCTGGGGATCTTATTTGAAAACTTTCTCAATTAACTAAAGTTCAAACTTTTATACTAAAAAATTAAAATTTATTTCACCCCGTTCCCACAAAATTTGGGAAATTTTAAATTTATTTTTTTGTGAAAAAATTTACCACCTGTATATCTACTGGTTAAAGACCTACGTTATTTATCCCCGAGGGAGTTTTCTTTCTTCATTTTAAAATACTTGTGGCAAGACTGCCAAAGTAATCAAACTTCCTTTCCCCGGCCACTTACCTTTGGTTTAAAGACTTCACAAAGAGACAACGCTTTAATTAGTGATGGTAAAATTTATCTTTTTTGGCTTACTTTATCTTGATGGAAAAAATTTATGGAAAAAAAAGCATCGAATTATGAAAAGGGGAATATATTCCATTTTTTTGGGTCAAAACCTTTTTTGCATGGAAAATTTCTGGGGAAACACCTGGTTTAAAAAGAGTGAATTTGGGCAAACCAAATTTCCAAAACCCTAAAACCCCTTAAAAAAAAGTCTGGAAAACCAATTATTTGTATACAAAGTGCTTGTTTTTTTTTTCCCTTGGGGAAATCCACCCCGAATAAAATTTTCCCAAAAGAACATTAAAAAACCTTTAATTTTTTTCCCCTTGCTTCACACCTTGGTGAGTTTCCTTCAAACCCTTTTTTTAAATTAAAGGGGGGGGGGGAAATTTTTTTTTTTTTCTTTGGCTGCCTCCAATTTTGGGGAAAAACGGCAAAAGGGGGCTGATGACGGGAAAAAATTCCTTTATGGGGGGGTTCCCGTTTTGGTGTAATTCCCTTTTAAAAATTTTTAAATTTATTCTTTCCCTAATACTTTTGGGGAAAAACTTCTTGGGGAAACCCCAACCTTTTTTAAAAATATTTTATTTGGGGATGGTGAATATATTTCCATTTTTAAAATATTAATACCTAAATGGAAAAATAATTCAATAAAAAAAACAACATTATATTGAAATGATGTGACTCCCCCCCCCTTTTGGGCTCCCCTCTACCTTGTTTACCCCACCCACCTTTTGAACCCTCTCTACCTTGTTTACTCAAATCCACCTTGTGACTCCTCCACTTTTTTTTACCACCCCCACCCTTTTTGACCACCCACCTTTGACTCAAATCTAAACCCTTTTGACTCCCCTCCACCTTGTGACTCCCCTCTAAAACCCTTTTGGGCCCCACTCCACATTGTGACCACTCCACCCGTGAAATCCCCTCCACTTTTTGACCCCACTCCACCTTGTACTCAAACCTTTTGAATCCCCTAAATTTTGACCTTTTAAACCCCTTTTGACTCACTCCCCTTTGGGGGACCACCCCCACCTTTTTGACTCACTCCACCTTTTGAACCCCTCTACCTTTTAAATCACCCCCACTTTGTGACTCACTCCCCTTTGACTCACTCCCCCTTGTGGGCTCACTTTCCCCCTTGTGACCACCCACCTTGTTTACTCCCCTCCACTTTGTGACTCACTCTCTTTGGACCCTTCCCACTTTGGGACTCACCCACCTTGTGACTCACTTTCCCCCCTTGTGGGTTTTACTCTACTTATGACTCACTCCAAATTTGTACCCCACTCTACCTTTTGATTTACTCCCCTTTGGGGACCCACTCTACCCCCTTTTGAAATCACCCCAAACCCTTTTGACTCACTCTACCTTGTGACTCACTCCACTTTTTGACCACTCTGCTTTGTGACTTACCCCCACTTTGTGACTCACTTCCCCCCCTTGTGACCACTCCCTTTGTGATTTTCCCCACCTTGTGACCACTTTCCCCTTTTTACTCACTCCACTTGTGACTCACTCTGCCTTTTTGACTCCTTTCCACTTTTTTGACTCACTCCCCCTTGTGGGCTCCCCTCCACCTTTTTGACCACTCCACCTTGGGGACCACTCCACTTTTTTTACTCACTCCAAACCTTTGGGAAGAAAACCCAAAAGGAATGGGGATGAGAAAGTTTTTCCTTGTAGATTGTTTCTGCCTTTATAAAAGGAAATTTGTTGATTTTTTTCTGCCTTGATGAGGGAAAATTTGGGTTTATTGTTTCTGCCTTTATGAGGAAATTTTTTTTAAATTTTTTCTGCCTTGATGAGGAAAATTTTTATTGTTTTTGCCTTGATTAGGAAAATTTGTTGATTGTTTCGCTTGAAAAGGAAAAATTTGTTGATTGTTTTTTCCTTTATAAGGAAAATTTGTTGATTGTTTTTTGCCTTGATGAGGAACATTTTTGTTGTTTCGCCTTGATAGGAAAAATTTTTTATTGTTTCGCCTTGATGAGGAACATTTTTTTGATTGTTTTTTTCCTTGATGAGGGAAAATTTGTTGAAATTTTTTTGCCTTGATGAGGGAAAATTTGGTTTATTGTTTCTCCTTGGGTAAGGAACCTTTTTGATTTTTCTGCCCTTTATGAGGAACAAATTTTTTGATTGTTTCTGCCTTGATGAGGGAAAATTTTTTTTATGGGTTTTTGCCTTGAGGGAACATTTTTTTGATTGTTTTTTGCCCTTTATGAGGAACTTTTTTTTGTTTTTTTTTGCCCTTTATAAGGAACATTTGGGGTTTATTGTTTTCTTCCCTTGAAGAGGGAAAATTTGTTTATTTTTTCTGCCCTTTATGAGGGAAAATTTGTTTTATTGTTTCCTGCCTTTATGAGGGAAAATTTGTTGATTTTTTTCTGCCTTTTTATAAGGAACATTTGTTTATTGTTTCTTTTTTTTGATGAGGGAAAATTTGTTTATTGTTTCTGCCTTTATAGGAACATTTTTGTTGTCGTTAAACTGTAGTTATAAGAATGAAGGTTAAAATATTTCCCCCTTTTTTAACAAAATAACTTGAAAGAAACTCTTCCCTTCCCGAAAAGCTGTTGGGGTAACCCAGGGTCCCAAAGTTTCCTCCTTTTAACAACAAAAATTGATAAAACCTTCAAGTCAGACGCTGTTGGATTTAACCATGGTCAATGTTTTCCTCCTTTAAAACAAAATAAATTGATGAATCTCTTCCAGCAGAACAGCTGTTGGATGAACCATGGCAATGTTTTTCCCCCTTTATAACAACAAACTTGATGAATCCCCTTCCAAATCAGACAGCGGGTTTGGGTGAAACCCCCCCCTGGCAGTGGTTTTCCCCTTTTTAAAAAACATAACTTGATGAAACCTTCCAGTCAGACGCTGTTGGATGAACCATGGTCAATGTTTCCCCCCTTTAAAACAACATAATTGATGAATCTCTTCCTTTCCCGAAAAGCTTTTTGGAAAGAAACTATGGTTTAATGTATTTTATTTTTTTTCCCTTTCCCCCGTAAGTGAGAAAACTTCCTACACGACAATTTTTGAATCATTGGGGGGTGAATGTGTTTCTATCTATGGGGCAAAACCCTTTCCCTTTTTGGAAAATATTTTTTCCCCAAAAATATATGAATGATAATTTTGGAAATGCTTTTGGGAAAAGCTTGTGGTAAGATGGCTACTGAAAAGAGTTTTTTGGCGAAAGTAATTTCTTTTTTTACTCGTTTACTTTGGGGAAAATTTCTCTTTTTCAAATCCGAGATTAAAAAAATCACAAAGGTATTACAAGGCATGCTCTTACTGTGGAAAGATTTTTGCAAATTTCAGTGATAGAATTTAACCATTACATTGAAATGGATTTTTGTATATTTTTTGGGGGTTAAACTTTTTCCTTTTACAGTCAAGGAACTTTTTTCTAAAACAGTAAAAATGGAAAAATTAACTGTTGGACTGATAGAACCATGGACAAATTTTAGTAAGGGAAAAATGAACCTGTTTCTAGTAAAAAACTAAACCCTTACTATGATAAAACGTACCACTTACTAAAATAGTAACATAGTCTGTTTCTAAAGAAATGATTTCCCCCTACTACAATAATTGTTTAAATTGGTGTTATTAATTTTTAAATTTAAAAAATTTTGTGTTCTTTTGGAAAACACTAAATGACGATGTATCAAAACTAATTCACAAAATTCTCTGACAGTTGTTTTTTCGACACTGAGACCTACGAGGGAGCCAGAGCGTAAGTTTATCCATGGGGGGTGGCCTTTGGGCCCAGGTTTACCTATATAAAAATGATGATATTCTTCGAAGGGAAGTAAAAAATGCCTGGGATTTTGCATTTTGGTTTTTAAGAAAGAATTTTTAATAATAATATTAATAATAATGCTAAAAAATTTAAAAATAAATTTTTATATAAATTTTTTTTTCCCTTTTTTATTAAATTTTTATTTTTATTATTATTAAATTTTTATTATTTTTATTTTTTCCCCCTTTTTTCATTATTATTATTATTATTATTATTAATTTCCCTACCGGGGAATCAAATAGAATAGAATAGAAAAATTATTACTAAATTTTTTTTATTATTATATTATTATTTTTTTAAATTTTTATTAATTTTTATTATTATTTTTTTATTATTATTTTATTATTCCCCCTTTAAAAAACTGGCCTTCTTTTTACTGAAAGGGTTTTTTGATCCTTTAAAGAGGAAGCACATTAACATCACTGATTCAATCAAATTTGTCAGAAGTGTGCTGGGCATCATGCATAAGTCCGTTCGATCTGCAGCATATCAAAAGTTTTCTACCTATCCCTTTAAATGCAGGAAACTCACCCTTTCCACCCTCCAAACCAAAAACAAGGGTTTAAACCCCCTTTTCCCCAATCCCCTTTAATAACTATAATCCTGTTCCATTCTAACAGCAAATAATCATTAAAAAATACTCGTTTTTCCCCCCTATCCACTCCACTCCTTCCTGCATAATTTTCATACCAAACATTTATCACAACACAACATCAACGCCCCTAAACCCTTCCCCTTTTCCCGCCCTTTAAAAAACCAGTGCTTCCCGCCCAAATAACAGTCTGGTAAACCCCAACTATTTCATGGTCCCTTTTTCTCCCTGGGTAAAAGTTTTTTTTAAACCACAAGTCTTAATACACCTCTGTCTTTTTTCCACTGGGCCTTCTTGGTTTTTACATCTTTCATAGACCCTTTCCCTAACATGCCCACTTCAATATATCCGAACACATTTATTTCCTAAATTTAAAAATAAAAACCTTTTAAAGTTGGGATGTTTAAATGACTTTGAAAGTAATACAAAGGATGAAAAAGTTTATTGTGAATGTTATGAATGACAAGAAGCTGAATGTCCAAGTTCTAAGTGAAACAAAGTGAAGGGGGTTTGAGATTTTTAGTGGGGAGAAATTAATGGGATTAAGTCATGTATATCAGAAAGAATTTGAAATAAAGAAAGTTATCATAATGTTGAATGATCAGTTATGGAAGGAAAAAAATATTTTATAAATTCAAGGATAATGAGGATTAAAATAAGGACAGCATGTGATAAGAGGTTTATATTATGTGTTAAGTTAATGCACTTGGAAATGAGAGAAGTGCAGAGGAGTGAAAGAGAGAGAGAGCGAGAGAGAGAGAGAGAGAGAGAGAGAGAGAGAGAGAGAGAGAGAGAGAGAGAGAGAGAGAGAGAGAGAGAGAGAGAGAGACGGAGAGAGAGACAGAGAGACAGAGAGACAAAGAGACAGAGAGAGACAGAGAGGGACAGACAGACAGACTGACAGACAGATAGACAGACAGACAGAGAAGAGAGAGAGAAGTTTAGGGAGATATTAAGCAAGTGTATAGAGAGTTTTGAAACAAGCGAGAAAATAATTGTTGAGAGGAATCTAAATGCTAAAGTGGGAGAATCTGTTGTAGAGGAAGTAGTAGGTAAGTTTGTATGCCAGGTGGTAATGGGGCCAAAGAATTCTTGTCATAGTAGTTAAGTAGATGAGACAAGCAGGAGCGACCTGCTCTAAACCCGTGTTGCCCTGGGTTGTGTAATTAATGGGTATCTAGGTAGTTGCCTATTTTGGTTCTTTGAACCCTCTCAAAGATTTCCTTTTTATGATATGGGATGTTAGTGCTTTCGGTCTGTAATTCTTTGCAGTTGCTTTACTGCCACCTTTGTGGAGTGGGGCTATGTCTGTTGTTTTTAGTGTGTGTACGATGATCCTTGTGTCCATGCTCCCTCTCCATAAAATGCTGAAGGCTCGCGATAGGGGCTTCTTGCAATTCTTGATGAACACGGAGTTCCACGAGACTGGGCCTGGGGCAGAGTGCATGGGCATGTCATTAATTGTCTCTTCAAAGTCTTGTAGAGTTAGAATAATTTCCGAGATTTTTGAGATGACCAAATTTTGGGTTTCGTTCATAAAGAATTCACTTGGATTGTCGACCCTTAGTCTGGGCAGTGGCTCGTTGAACACTGAGTCATATTGGGACTTAAGTATCTCACTCATTTCTTGGCTATCATCTGTGTATGTCCCATCCCGCCTAAGCAGGGGCCCAATACTGTATGTTGTTTTTCCCTTAGATTTGGCATAAGAGAAGAGGTATTTTTGTCAGTTTCCTTTATATAAAGGCTTTTAGTTCTTCCTGAGATTCTTGTCTTCTATAAGATTCCTTCAGCTTAAGTTCGACATTTGCAATTTCATTGACTAGTGCCTCCCTTCGAATTTCAGATATTTTTGCCCCACTCAGCAGCTCTGTGACTCTTCACCTTCGTCTGTATAGGGAACGTCTCTTTCTAGTTTACATCTTCTCCTTCTTTCTCTTAATGGAATGTGTCTTGAGCAGATCTCAAGAACCACAGAATTCATTTTTTCAAGGGTTTTGGGGATAATTACAGAATTAAAAGATGCAGGAACTAACGCTAAGCTGAAGTGGTCAAAGTTGCTTTTGGCTGCTGACACTGTTCTCTCGGGAGATTCTGAGAAGCTGCCAAGGTTGATGGATGAAATTTTAGAGGGTATGTAAAAGAAACACACTCATTAAAAGAGAACTTACGAATGAGCAAGATGATGAGTTTAAAAAAAGGGTAATGAATGATTTGTTTTCAAATTATAAGTGAGAATGGATGAAGTAAATGCTTTCAGATAGTTGTAACTGTACTTGTTGGTAAAAGGGTAAATGAAAGATGATATGAACCATAAAACAGAGAATGGGAAGAAAGGGTGTGTATTAAAGCATCTGTGAAGACATAACGTTTTCCTTGTAGGCAAAATAGGGGAATATATTACAACATAATAGTGAGTGAGAAGCATGGGTTGTGAATTTTGGAAACTGAATGCAATGAATTTGTCATGTCAGATTAGATATAGATATTAGATTTTGCCACGGAAGTGGCTAGTTTATTGTGCACCCAATATCCATCTTGTAGACGGTAGCCCAAGAGCATATGGATACACAAAAATCCTAGTAACTAGGCCCCAGGAGGGTTACAGGTGTACATTTGGATTTATATCTACAGTTCACTTATCTCTTACAAGCAAATTTAGAAAATTTGCTTAGTATATCTGGTATCTTATTTTCATTAACAAAATATCATGACGTCACATAGGTTATTATACTATCTCATATATTCATCAGTTTAGTGACAAATTAAGCACATAGTGAAAATATGCCTGACTACATAATTTGCACTTATTAGATCATCACTGTGTGTCTCCCAAACTTCAGAAGTACTTGTAACCAGCCTAAGTCTGGCCCCCTACAACATCCAGTCATCTGTTTCACGATTGCAAGTTGCTCCATAAACATACTTAACTACTTCATGTTATCATATGGGTTATAGATCTACTCAGGAACTTTTTAAATGCATTCCTATAACAATCATTTTCATATTTACTTCTCATCCTAATATTATTCCTAATGCTAGACACAGATATACAGAAGTTACATTCATGGTACTCTTTCTTTGCTAACTTTATCATGAAGGTGTAATCCAGTATAAGATGGATCCATAGCAATCAGGACATGAATTCATTTTTCGTGATTTTTGATATCTATACCAGGCTCCTCCAATGACATGTTGTTGGTCATTATATGAGTCAAGAGCCTTCAATGATGACATAGTATTAGTAATGATGAGTGAGCTCAGTGTCATAAGTTAACTTCAGTGCCATTAGGATCGGAAACTATTCAGTTTGCGGGTAGATCGCCAAGTTGTTAATTCTTATTCTTTAACTCAAATTTATTATCCGCCCTTAACTAGGAGGTGGCAACAAGAGCAGATGCAGCCCTGCCAGAAGACTCATGTTTAGATCCATCATGTATGTAACTTGTAGATACTTATTAGGACCAGCTAGGCGAAAGTTCCTTCTTGAAAGCAGTTTGCTTTAACAAGTGATTTAACGAAGGATTACTATCAATGAGCTTCTTGGAAAGGACTTGCAGGTAGGTGATATTAAATGAACACGTCTTCTGGGGGGTTTTGAAATGCTCTTGTTGTCTATAGGATAAAATTCATGCGGTTATAAAACTTAATATAACTGCTGTTTTCAAAATATTTTTTCTGTATTTACTTCCGAATTTAAAAAATCAAAGTGACAGGGTCTTGTTCATTTTTTAACATTCAAAACCCGATACAGTTTTAAAATCTAAATAATCCTATCATGATACTAAAATACCAAGCTCCTTCCTCACATTAAGAACCTTTAGATTTGGGACAGAGAAGAAGATACTGAAAGCTTCATTTTACTTAACCCCAAGGGTCGGAGGAGAACTTTATCTACAAATATCAACAGGGAGCAGATAATCAATTTAAAGACCAACATGGTTTTGTACATCTTTCCCCACGTTTCTTACTTAGCACCATAGTTGGGGTTTAGCCAGCGGCAGCTTTGAGAGCATTTAGCCTATCTTTACATTTTTTATTTAGTTGTGGAGGGTGGATTTATTAAAGGGAAATTACCCCAAAGGGGTTCTGTAATTTTAAACGTAGCTAATTTTTTTCACTCTGAAATAGGGGGTGGGGAATGTCGTTTGCTTGTTAAATCTTTTTTTTTAGGGACGATATTATGATGCCTAATAGAATACAAATTGTTTGAACTTCTTTAAAAAATTGTCTCATTTTTTTATCCCCTTTTGTTGGACATGATGTCATCACATAGCTTATAGCATATTTTTTAGGTGGGGCGGGGTTAGAGCATTTAGGAGAGCATTAATAAAAAATTTAAATGCATGGGACTGAGAACTCCTCCCTTGGGTACCTAGGGACATTTCTTTGACTCCTTCCAAAGACTTGGTTTTTGACAATTCCCATTATCCGCAGAGTAGGCTACGGCCAATATTTTATTTTGGCTTTGTGTATTATAACGGTTCTGTTTTGGGTAAACAAATGCAGATTTTAGATCAAGATATGTGGGAAAATTAGCGGGTGTGGCAGTGAGAAAAGGGGGAAGTACAATTCTGCACACTTTTACCTTTTATGAACCCACAGAGTGAGGGAACTTGGCGTTCTGATTTTTAGTACGTCTGTTAAGTAGCATTTTTTCCCAAAAAATTTTACAAAAACAGTAGTTTGGGGATCGGTCTAAATGTATCAAGCTGTTGGGGAAAATCTAATCCAGAAGATTTCTTGGGATGTGAAAAACTGATGTAGTTATTCTGGGTAGGGGGTGTTTTGTCAGATGTTAGGAAATCCGTCAAAAATTTGGGTTTGAGTACCTCACTCCAATATCAAGGGGAGTGAGGGGTCGCTATTCCCGTAGTTCGTTTATGGTTTCCTCCCTAATAAACCCTAGCGTCAATCTGGATGACCAAGCCAGCAACGATATAATGAACAAAGACACAGGTTACAAGATGGTTTTAAGTATAAATTTTTAAGAAAGAAAGGGGTGGTAAATTTGCTTTGTGTCCTTTCTGGTAACCAGGATAGAAATAAAGAAATGAAATCTCCTGATATATCACCTCGATCAGAAAAAGACTGGAGGTAAGTATTCCCCAAACTTTAACCACACCCTTAAGGTTAATACTATCGAAGTAAAACCCAAAAAAAACTATCCGGGAAATTGAAATTTTCTAGCAACCCGCTAGATGGGGGGTGCTGTGGTGACACACTAACGGTTCCCCGGAGCCTAAACAACCATAAGTTCATTTTAACTGCTTTTTCCTCACATTACCTCCTTTCCAAAACACATTCGGAGGAAATAATTTACTTTACAGAGGGAAAAAAACTATTTTCAAAATCGGCTCAACCAATCCGAGAAGTGAAATTAAGACATGTGCAACATCTGGGTATCTTTATTGCAGACGTTTCGCCATCCAGTGGCTTTATCAATACAAATTCCAGGACATAACTTGAAGACAGTAGAACTATGTACAGAAGATGAGGTAATCAGTCCCTCAACCTTGGAGTAGGTGCGAAGAGCACCGTAGTCGTGGAGATTCTGAAGCGGAAGCAAGGCGCCAGACGCTTATATACTAACGTCAGGTAGATTATTATTATTATAATCAAAAAGAAGCGCTAAGCCACAAGGGCTATACAGCAACGTCAGGTAGAAATGGGACGGATAGCAGACGAGGACATTGTCACTGGTAGGCGGGATTCCCCAGTGGAAGTAGGTCCTACCCAAAGAGATGGGTTAGTTGTAGCAGTAGTTGTCGTAGTCGTGAAGGTTATATACATGTCCTTAGAATCAAGATTCCCTGATGTTTCAGTGTCTGACAAGTTGTGTAAGAATGGTATACAATACCGACAAGATGAAATTAAGACACATGTGCAACATCTGGGTATCTTTATTGTAGACGTTTCGCCATCCAGTGGCTTTATCAATACAAATTCCAGGACATGACTTGAAGACAGTAGAACTATGTACAGAAGATGAGGTGGCGTCTTCCAGATTCCAAGGAGTTTTGAAGACGCCAAAATCTCGGCAACAGGCTATGACGGATCATCATTCTCAGCAGACGATGGGTGCAGAGAACCCTACCATACCTCAGATCTCTCAGCAGCTAACCCAAGTCAATGCCCAGGAATTCCCAACCCTCGAAGCATCAACCAGGCGTCGAGGTCAAGAACCTCCTGCACCCCTACCTCAACGAAGAAACAGAAACAAGAGGAACAGGAGGCATCAACAGGGTACATCTGGTCAATGCGATCATCAGGCGGCACTAAACGAGCCCCCACCAGCCATAGCACGACAACACAGGCACTCCTTACCCGTCACAGGTGCTTTGCAGGCTCAAATGGCACCTCACCAGCAGATCCCGGCTACCCAACCTGGTATACAGCAACAGACCACGGTGGATACAATAAATAAATCCAACCCTCAGCAGTCCCAACAAACCACAACAGCCCAGGTAATGTCCACTGTTTCGAAACCAACCCCAAAGCAGGCCCTCAACAGGGAGGATCTCGTAGAACTCATCAAGGTGTTCACAGATCTTATTTGCAACACAATCAACTCCACGGAACAACAGAGCGCATTCCAGCAGATGGTCAGTACGCTCCTGAGAGTGTGCTTACTGACCGAGGAGGAGACAGTGGATGCCATAAATTTGCAGGTTCTCAGAGCGGGCAGGACTCAGTCTCCAGCTCAGGAAACAACAGCGATGGAATAACCTCAGTACCAAATCACACCCTCAAGGTCCTACAATGGAACATTCAGGGCCTGAGGGGCAAACAGCACCTCTTGCTGGAGGCAGTAATTCGGAATCGGGTTGACATCGTCTTGCTACAAGAAACTCTGACTGTCCCGACTATGTGCCCAAGACTATCCAGTTTTGCTGGGTATTTTCGGCACATGGACCCGGGCATTCAGTGCAGAGGCACAGCTGTATTTGTATCCAATACAATACCTTACGAGGTTATAGCCATCCCTGTGGACTGTGGGGAGGATGTCGAGGTACAGGCCATCCTTGCACACATACCTGGGGCGCCCATTACCATCTATAACATCTACAAGAACCCAAGACACACCCTCGACATTGCAGAGGTCCTCGCACTAGTATGCACTGAGTGTATTACTGTGGGTGGAGATTTCAACGCACATCACGCAATGCTGCACTCTCACTCAGCAACCAATGCTGCTGGCAGATACATAGCAATGCTCCTACACTATATTCCAGAGGCAAAGTTGCTAAACAATGGAGACCCCATGTGAAGGCTTACTCAGCCCTGTAACAACTTCAGACAGTATTACCAAGGCTGGCTCCTCCTCAGGAAAATTAGTGAATAGAAAAAGAAATAATAACAGAAAAACATAAACACTTTATTATATAGAAAATATAAAATGTAAAACACTTAAATATGAAATATTAATCCTACATTAAAGAAAATGAAAAATGAAAAATATAAATGATAATTGAATTCAACGCTAATTTAAATGTATATAAAACGTGGGTGTCTGGTGTTGGTGACACTGTTGTTGAAATCGTAGCCGTTGCTGATGATGGGGGGGGTCGCAGGTGTTGGTGACCACCACTGGCTAGTTCTTCACAGATTATCGCCGTGAGTATAATATCCCGATGACAGGAAAGCAGGTTCTTTACCGCTGCAATGATGTGGGGTTATGTCCTGCAATTTCATACAGGTGCACAGGTACTTCAATACAAAATGGATAAGTCTCTGGACGTTAGTCCTTCTCCTGTTCTGCTCGTTGATTGACAGGTGACCCTCACTGTCATCCAAGGTGAAAAGATAGACAGGTTACCCACTGCTTAAATAATCACTCTCCATGGTAAGTACGATACCCAAAAGATGTGGTGATTATTACAACAGTCAATATAGAGCAAGGCTGAAAGGACTAAGTTTATTATTGGTCAAAAGTGAAGCTTTTAACCAATAAATCCACTAGAATACAAGGCAGGCATGTACTTACAGTAATGTTGGGAGCTGTGAGCCGAGTGATTTACTGTTTGACCAGAGCCCCACACGTCACCTTTCGAGGGGGGGGGGTGGAAGAGGGAGGGGAAGGGATAGCGGGAGCTAGACTGACCCTACGTTAACAAGCAGCCAGCAATCAAACTATCACTTTAGGGGTGGGGGAGAAAAGGCGGGAAAAAACGGGAGCGTGACTTGCCCTACCTTAACTAGTTGGTCATTCGCTGCCTGACCACGGCAGAGTGCAGTCGTGCTCTGCACCCCTCTGCTGTTTTCAGGCGAGCTACCTTGTATCAACATGGTGCTGAGTGTGAGGAGGCACGTAAATACCATTGGTATTGAGCTGCTTCGTGGGGCGATTTCACCATCTTCAGTGCAAGTCTTACTCCCAACAATCATTAGGGAGACCTATGGAATCCAGGACGATGAGGTGTATGGTGTAGCCCTGAATGGGGCTTATAGAATCTTCGTCAAACTGAATTCCACGTCTGTGTATGAGTCTTTGGTGACGAGATTCCAAGACGTGAGTCTTGACGCTACTCCAGCTGTGAAGGTGCGTTTGATCGACGTATCTCGCCACTTTACGTGGGTTAAGATACGTAATGTCCCATTTGAGGCAGATGAGGCTGACATAAGGAGTGTTTTTGAGACATATGGAACCGTACATCTGGCACAAAAGGGCAAGTGGACGGCAGGTGCTTACATGGGACGACCGGAGGGTACCTTTTCCCTGAAGATGACTCTGAGACATCCCATACCGTCTTACGTCGTGTTGGAGGACTTCAGGACGCAAGTTATGGTATCGTATGCCGGACAGAGACGTACGTGCAGAATATGTGGGGCGTACGACCATATGGCGGCAGAGTGCGTGAAGCTGAGGAGGGCGCCAGCGCAAATTGGTGAAGCATCAGTTACCAGCGTGATAGCTGTTGAGAGCCCCACACGAAAGCAAGGGCCTGGGCGCTTGTGGAGTGAAGAGGTGGAGGATTCCAAAGAGGAGACTGGCATGTGTGAGGTAAGCTGTGATGTAAAAGGATCTGTTACTACACAAGGGAAAAGTACAGAAGTGCAAGTGCAGGAGGAGGTGCAGGCTCTAGAGGAAGAGCTTCAGGAAGTGTTAAGGACATTGACGCCGCCTGCAGAGGATGTTGTTCCTGAGCTGGTGAGAGGCACGGCGTTGCCTGTGGAGGAATGTAAGGATAAAACACATAGCAGGGTTGACGGGCCAACTGGTAAGAGTGAGTTGTCGCCATGTGCTGTGGAACGAAGCGTGGTAGAGGTTGAGGTTCATCGTGAGGGAACTTCAGAGGATAACATGGATGTAGAGGGCATCACGAGGAAGAGAGCGGCGGCGTCAGACTCAGATGATGTCCTGACGCCGGCGCAGAGGTCTGGGAGGAAGGAAGAGCAATGTCGAAGTAGTCACGATAAGAGGTATCGCAAAAAAGGGGGGGGGTTGATGGTGTGAAGCCTTGTGATGGCTCTGGGGCAGGAGGCCCTGGGATGAATGAAGTGAGGAGGAAGGGTTGGAAACTATAAAGAGGCCTTAGGTGTATGACTGTGAACGTAAATGGACTGTGTAATAGTGTGAAGAAGGAATGGTTTCGAATGTTTCTGTATAAATATAGGGTGGATGTAGTGTTACTGCAAGAACACAATTTCAAGGAGGGAAGAGTGCTCGAGGTGGAGGGGTTTCAGGTCATGACTCTGCCATCTGCACGTCTGAAAGGTGGTGTGGGTATATTGATCAGGGAGGCAAGCCCGTTTGTGTTGCTAAGAAGTGAGGGGGAGGGGGGGAAGAGTATTGCGCGTGGATGGGTGGTGGATGGGGCAGAGGGTATCTTTTGTAAGTGTGTATGCACCAGCGGAAAATGATGTGAGGGTAAAAAGGGATTTTGTATGTGAAGAACTAGTTTTCTTCTTACGTGGTTTACCTGCAGTGGCCGTCGTTGGTGGGGACTGGAACTGCATTATTAAGAGGGCTGACGTGGAACCAAAAGGGGCGGGGCACGTGTCGGCGGCCTTGCGAGATCTTTTGAGGGATATTCAGTTGCGAGATGCGGTTGGAGGAGGGGCGTGGGAGGTAGAGCACACTTTTGTAAGACGGGGTTAGGCTGCTAGGTTGGATAGGCTGTATATATCTCAAAGGGTTGGGTTGACATTTTTCCGTACAATAGAAGTAGCTTATTCGGATCATCGGGCGGTAGTAGCAGAGGTGGCATGGGAGTCACTAGCAGGTATATCTAGGGGATATTGGAAATTAAATACAGGTGTGTTAGGTGATGAGGAGGGGATAGAGGGATTTGCAACACTGTGGGAGGGGTTACGTGCAGAGATAAATGGGGTAGAGGATGTGGTGATGTGGTGGGATGGTGTGGCTAAAGAACGGATTAAGCAATATTACGTAAAGGAAGGGAAACGTATCAATTCTTTAAAATATGGGCTTGCTAACTATTTGGAGGATAGATTACGGGGTTGTTATGCGAGGGGGGCGGTGGCGGGCACTTATCCAATGGATGAAATTATGGCAATTAAAGGGAGGCTGCGTGAGGTACAGGATGAGAGGTTCCAAGCTGTGAGGGTACAGGCGGGGGTGGAAGAGGTGTTGTGGGGCGATAGACCTTCATCATGCGTATTGCGTAGGCAGAAACAAAGACAGCAGGCAATGACTATTCCATGGTTGGAGGTTCATGAGTCGATAGGAGGGTACAGGGAGGGGCAGGTCATACAAGCTACGGAAGGAATGGGGGCGTTTGCTGACAAGTGGTATGAGAAGTACTGGCAACGAGAAGGGGTAGAGGATGGGGTTTTAGAACAGGTGTGTGGGAGTGTGGTATGTCAGTTGCGTAACAGTGATAGGGAAGCACTGGGTGGGGAAATAATGAGGGGGAAATTTTGGGGGGGCTTTAAGTGGAAGCGAAGGGGGAAAAGCACGGGAATTGATGGCTCCGCAGGGTTTTACGCAGCATGGAATTATTGGAGGCATTTTTTGGTTTAGGTTTTAAATTGCTAAAGGGAGAGAGGTGGCGGGTGAAAAAGCGGGCAACGGCTGTCGTTGTAGGGTCCCAAAAGGGGTAAGGGGCAGCTACGCTTGGGGTTTCCCGGGGGCGATCTCGTGTTATGAGTTTTTAAAAATGTTTGCGAAGTTTTTGGAATGGGCAAGGTGGGTGGGGCGGGGGGGTGTATCAAAAACTCATTTTGGGTTTTGCGGGAGGTCTAGGGTGAAGGGGCTGGGTTATAAGGGATTTGTGGAGGCAAAAGGGGGGGGGGAGGGAGGTGGGTTTTGGTGGCGCTCGATTGGAAAGGAGCTTCGATAGAGGGATCGGAAGCATTGAACCCCACCCTCAGGGGCGGGGTTTGGGGAAGAAATGTGGGTTGGGTCGAGCTTTGTAGGGGGTTGCAAGGGCGAGGGTACAGTTAATGGTCGTTGGGGGGGAAGATTGTAATGGGTAGGGGATTAGGCAGGGGTGTCCTAGTCACAATTATGTTTGTGTGCCGGGGACCCTTTTATGATTGGGGGGGCCAGCCTATGTGTCAGTAAGAGGGACAGGGTGGAGGTTGGAGGGTTTGGCCATTTTAATTGGGTTGGGGTGATAAACGTTTGATCGGGAAGGGGATGTCAATGGACACATTGGGGGGTAGTACTGTTCACAGGGGAACTGGTATGAGGGTAAATTCAGATAAATCCTGGTAGGGGGTTAGGAGTTGGGCGGGTAGGGTTGATTGGGGTAGTGCAGTTGTGAGGAGGAGGTAAATTTCGTTAAAAATTTGCGGTTTATTTTGCAGAGTTTAAATGTGGCACGAGGGAAAACCGCTTGGTGGTAAAAAAAAAAAGGGGTTTTCGGGGACGCTTGGGTGCTTGCGACCTTATCTTTTGACCCTTGTGCAGGTGCCTTGTTATTAATATCTTACTGTATAAAAAGTTGGACGTGGCAGCCGTTTTCCCCATTAGGGGAGCAATAACGAACATACTTAGGGGTTTTTAAAAATTTTTGGGGGGTTGGGCTGTGTTTGGATTAAGGGGGATGTGGTAATTTTACCTGTAAGTAAGGGGGGGTGGGATTGCGGGATTAAAGCGGGGGTCAAATTGTTTTCTTTAAAAAGGGGAGGTGATGGGGGGGAAAGTGTGGGGGGGGGGGGGGTTTGGCCAGGACCATAAAATTGCAAGGATGTATAAGGGTTGATTTGCACGAGTGTGAAACTTTTTGAGGGCTTGGGTGGGTCGAGAGCCAGCAAAATTAATAGGTAGGTTGTGTAGATTGTTAGCGGGGGGTTGTGCGCCTGAGGGGGAAATTTCCCAGGTAGGGGGGGAAGTATATGGAATATTTGAAAAGATGAGGTTGAAACCCTGTGTTCAGGAGTAATGTATCGTTTTCTGCACGGCATTTTACCGTCGGGTTTTGGGTTTACGGGATAGCGCGTCGTGGGGGGGGGGGAGTGGGGATTTTGGTGGGGAGGAGTCGGCTTTTTCTGTAGTATATTTTTGTGAGGGAATGAGGAGTGTCAAGGGGGGGTTTTAAATAGGGGATAAATAGGATAGGAGGAAAAGGGAAATTTCTTTTATTGAGAGATTAAGTCTCGCGGGGGGGGTTTGGGGAGGAAATTAATCAGAGTGTGGGATCATTATGGCAGATTATATTATATGTGTGGGGATTGCGGGGAAACAGGTTACTGAGGTGAAGAGGAGGGTTGTTTGGGTAATTCTATAAAACGGTATGGAAATAAGGAAATTTATGGGAGGAGGGGTGGGTGAAGGATTTTTCAGGGGATATAGGCAACTTACGTTACAGGTTTTATTAGACTTGTAAATACGGGGGGGGAGGGTAGATTGGAAAGTGTTGCTGGGGTAGGGAAGCATGGGTGAAAACAGGGTGCCACCTGGTATGGTGAAAACAAATGTTTTTCGGAGTGTTGGTGAGTGTGCGTGAGTGAATAATTGTGGGGCCCCGGGTGCTAGCACGTGGAGCGGGCCCGTTTTTTTTGGAATGGACTATACACTATTTTATAGATCCGTTTCCTTTAAGGAGTAGTGATGATGGATAAGGTATTCAAAGGGGGGGGTTGCCTACATCACTGTGCAGAGCGAGGGTTGGGCGCATATTGATTGGAAGTGATGGACGTTGCTTGTCCAGTGTGTTGTATTAGTGAGATAATAGTTTATTGTATGTAGCGAGAGGGATACATGCAAGTTGGCTTGTCTAGAGAAATTTTCTCAAGCCCGTTGTGAAGGCTGATTGTAACTGTGATCCATTAAATTAGTTTATATTATGTTTTTATTTGTACATAGAGTCTTAAGTCTATTATTATGTTGTTATTATGTACAAGGGAGTCTTGTCATATGATGTGAGTTGTGTTTAGGTTTCAGTTTCACAAAAATTTTGTTTTGTTTTGTCTGTGTTAGGGGGGGAAATATGTGGAATTTTTGTGTGTAGCCGCTCATGGTGGGGTTTTTCCCCTTTTACTTTGTATTTGTGATGTTTTTCATTTAAATTTTCATTTTATTTATTACTTATTGCTGAATAGGGTTTACATGTAAGACTGCAATAATTTTTTGCCTTTGGGAGGTTTTTTTTGATTTTTAAAAAAAAACCCTTTTTTTGGGGGTTTTTTTAAGGGGAAATGCATTTGTTAAAATGCATTTCTTTTTGATTTAAAATTTTGGGGTTTCTTTACCTGAAGTGTTTTTTTCCTTTTTTTTGTTAGATAAGCAGGTTGGGGATTTAATTTTAAATGAAAATTTTTGTTCAAAAATTTGTTACGGGATTAAAAATCTGGATAAGGGGGGAATTTTTTTATTTTTTTTTGTACCTTTTTGTAAGGGTGAATTGGGAATTGGTGATTTAACTCATTTTGTGTACCTTTTAATATGATTTCCACCTTGTATTGTAATGTTTTAAATAAAATATATAAAAAAAAAAAACCTTAACTAGTAGCCGGTAATGAAACTATCGTTACTATATCTCTACTCCTATCTATGGAACTTTTCCCTCACACTCCCCCATACCAAGACTTATAGTCAAGGAGTATAAGAATAGGCGAGGAAAAAGTTCTAACATGTGGAAGTCGCGTAAGGCAACAAATCTTCTACTGACTGTCACGACTTAACCAGTCAGAGAAATAATTGGATGAACCATTGATATACACAATATGGAACTTATAAGCCTGGAGTGCCATTTCTACCTCAAGAGGCGACTGTTGGTTCCCTTAAAAGTTTCTAGGTATATCAAAGGTTTGTGGTCCGTTTCTAAAATGAATTCTTTTCCCAGCAAATAAAATTTAAGTTTGGAGATACCCCACACAAGGGCTAAACATTCCTTTTCTATTGTGGAGTATTTTGTTTCTGCGGGAAGGAGTTTCCGGCTTAGGAAGCATACAGGGGAGGGAGTACCATCATGGTATTGTAGTAACACCGCACCTAAGCCAGTACTGGAGGCATCAGTTCTCAAACAAAATGTTTTATTTATATCTGGAATCTTAAGTATAGGGTCTTTCGAAAAGATACTTTTAATCTCATTAAACTTTTCCGAGCTACGTCGGAAAGTTCAAGAGGTTCCTTCACGGACTTTTTAAGGAAGTCGGATAAGATGCCTGTAAGATCAGTATGGTTTGGGATAAACCGTGCATAAAAATTTACAGAACCAAGAAAGCTTCGCATGAGCTTCTTGGTTTTGGGGAATTTAAATTCTAATAAAGCTTTGATCTTACTGGGGAGAGGCTGCAGAGAGTTATTAGAAAGTATCAGTCCAAGATATCTAATCTTGTTATACCCAAGGAAGCATTTCTTCAGCTTGGCAGTGAGGCCATGTGAGCGTACCCTACGCAAAACTGATGTTAATGTTTGGATATGTTCGCCCCACGTAGATGTCATTACGTAAATGTTATCAAAATAAACTGAAACATTTGGCATATTACCCAAGACCTTTCTCATCAGTCTCACGTAGGTAGCACAGGCAGTTACCAAACCGAAGGGCATAGTTCTATACTGCATTAGTCCTTGGTGTGTAGGAAAAGCGGTGTACTGCTTAGAAGAAGGATCTAACATTACTTGATGATATGCCTGCGCAATATCAATCTCTGAAAAGAAGGAAGAGTCATAAAATTTGTGTAGATCGCTATCTATTAAGGGCATAGGCTCAGCATCCCACCGAGTTATAGCATTAAGGCCTCTGAAGTCAATAGCAAGTCTATATGAATTATCCTCCTCTTAACCATGACTACTGGTGAACAATATGAAGATACTGAAGGTTCAATGATCTTTAGTTTTAATAATTTGTCTACCTCTCTGTCAAATGCATCCCTAGGTGAACTGGAACTGGGTTATAATTTCGTTTGATAGGATTGTCCGTCACTAAGTCAATCTTATGGACTACCGTGGAGGTAACACCTGGAATATCAGTAAAGACGTCTGAAAAATTACTCACACATTGAAGTAGTTCATGTCTCTTATGGTCATCCAAGATTCATTAATATTAATGGTGGTTGCGTCCGAGTGGTCAAGAGTCACCAAGTCACGTAGTTCTTCATCATAGTCTAAGTTAGAGGTGTCAATTACGCACACTTTACATTCTTCAGTTGTCTTATCAAGTTCGTGTGGAAAAACTAAGTCAAAGTTGTTAAGGCAGTTAACTGAATTTCTTCGGTAATATTTCTTAAGGATATTGATATGATAAAGCTTAGGTTTCCCCTTGACTTCTATGAGGTAGTCAACTTTCCCACAAATTTTTAATACTTTATATGGACCTTTCCATGCTACTAATAATTTATTTGACTTAATCGGCAAAAGTACAAGAACTTCATCACCTACTTTAAAACTTCTCCTCTGACTTTTGGAATCCAAATAGGTTTTGTACTGGTCCATTGACAAGCTTAGGTTTTTCGAAACTATGTCAGAGGTCTCCTCCAGTTTGGATCTAGGTCAAGGAAGAAACTGGTAAGAAGACTGAACCTCAGCATTTACCTCCTCATTAGTCCATAAGTCATGAAGGATGGACAGTGGACCTCTGGCCTGTCTACCATAGAGAAGTTCAAAAGGTGAAAACCCCAAAGAGTCACTGGGAACCTCTCTCATGGCAAACAAAGCACAGGGTAGGTAACGATGCCACTCCTTAGGTTTAAGGGAGCAAAGTTTCCTTAAAATGGGCTTGAGAATCGAATGCTGGCGCTCAATCCTCCCATTACAGCTGGGATGATAGGGTGTGGTGAAGAGAGGCTTCACTCCCAGAAGTTGGTATAGATGTTGCATTAAGTCAGATGTGAATTGTGTTCCACGGTCAGACAAAATTTCTCTAGGGATGCCCACTCTGGAGAAGATGGACAAAAGGGCTTCAGCCACCTCTGTAGTAGTTATGGTCTTTAAGGGAACGGCTTCAGGGAAACTCGAAGCATAATCAACTGTTAATATATATCTATGTCCCCCAGATGAAAGTGGAGATAAAGGACCAACGATGTCAATAGCTACTCTTTCAAACGGTACCGTAAAGATAGGCATTTTGACCATAGGTACTCGCCTGGTACCTCGGGAGGATGACAGTTGGCAAACTTTACACGATCTACAATAGGTAGTGATATCTGAGGACATTTTTGCCAAAAATAGGTTTCCCTAATTTTATTTAAGGTTTTACGATGCGAGAAATGTCCGGCCACTGGCAGGTCATGAGCCATTTTAAGAACAGTCTCTCTGCATTGACTTGGAACAACTAAGGTGGAATAGTCTATCTCATCTGAATTTAATTTGAATATTGACTTGTACAAGATACCTTTTATATATTCAAATTTATATGAAAAGTTTTTCCTTTGGATAACTTGATTTGTTTAGCGGCATTATGGCAATTCTGAAGAGAAGGGCAATTACGTTGTAAATTGACAAAGGAGTCCTTCGATATATCTAAAGGCTTAAAGTAAGGAAAATCAAAGGATGGACAGTAGGAGAAGCCTGGGCTTTGGTCTGAGCCCTAGTCAAGACATTTATGGTATCGGAGGTGAAATCTTAACTTTCATCTAACAAGTGAACTTGTGATCCTACTTCCTCGCTTTCGAGAGTAGCATCACTGGTTTGTAATCCCACATGAATATCGCGAGACATTGTCTCATCTGAACTTTCGAGGGGCTTCTCTGACTCTACAGGAAGAGTATCTGAAACACCTATGTCCATCTTTGGTGATGAAAGATCAACCTCAGAAGGAAGAATGGCACCTTTTACATTACCTATTAGTACGGAGCAAGAAGTTATGGGAGCTAGTACGGCTTCAGACCAACCTGTGAACCATTTAGACCTAATGTAACAACGGATGGTAGGAAAAGTGTCTGTACGGCCCAAGTAGTCTGAAAGTATAGCAGAGGAATGAGTTTCTTTAAGGTTAGGAAACAGCTTATCAGAAATGACTATACATGTGCATCCAGTGTCTCGTAAAATGGTAGATACATTAAGTCCATTAACTGTTCCTGAACAGAAGGGTGCTTGGTCATTACAGTCTTTAAAACATCTTCCAACTTTTGGACCTTCTTAGAAGGACAATCTGGACGTTTTATGCCCTTAACACCACACAAATGACAAACAGGAATAAAAGAAGTCACTTTACTTTCCACTAGAGGCTTTGATTTCTTAAGGTCTGATGAACCCTTGCCCTTAGGGTTCGATCCCTTAGGTCTTTATAGGAATTGTGAGCTCAGCATACAGGTCAGCAGCCTCGCAACTTCCTCAGCTTTAATCAGGTTACGTTCTGTAATGAATGTTCGTATCTGGTGAGAAGAGCTGTCAGGAATGGTCAGCAACCATGAAGTCTCGAAGAGATTCTATAACTGTGATCAGTTCCTGAACTCTCTATCCAAAAGTCGAACAAACGAAAGAGTGTTACCTGTAACTGTTGAAAGTTCTGGCCAGGCTTGTAAGGTGGCATACCTGAATCTTTCCTGTAAGAATTAGTGGTTTTTTGATATGCTTTAAAGATTGCCCTTCTTTAGTAGGTTATATTGCATAGATATCCTGTGACAAAGTTGCATAGATATTCAAGGCTGTACCAGAAAATAACATTCCTAACCTGGTAGCCCAGGTGTCAGCAGGCCATTCACAGAGGGTAGCGGTATTTTCAAACCTGATGATGTATGAAGTTATGTCTTCCCCCTCTGTGAAGGGAGGTAAATTAGGTGTTGGAATATGTGCACTGACTGCACGTTGTTCCATTACTCCTTCCTCTAATTGTTGTTGTGTAAAAGTTAACTTTTTATTCTCTAATTCAAGGCGAGATTTTTCGAGCTCGCGATCCTTTTCTCTTTCCTCAAGTTCTCTTAATTTAACCTGTTCCTCATGTATCTTAGCTTGTTCCTCACGTTCCCTAGCTCTTTCCTCACGATCAAGTCTATCACGCTCTTTTTGGTCTTCTCGCTCTCTTTCTGTCTTTCTCGGGTTTCTCTCTCAATTCTCTCTCTCTCCTTTTTCTCCTGTCTTTCAAGGTTCTCTTTCTCCTTTTTCTCTTCTCTTTCGATTCTCTCTCTCTCCTTATTCTCTTCTCTTTCTATTCTCTCTCTCTCCTTTCCTTCTTCTCTTTCCCTTTCTAACTGTCTTTCTTCTCTCTCAGTTCTCTCTCTTTCAAGTCTTTCCTGGATCTTAGCACTAATGAAAGATTCTAAATTTTTCCCTGTTATTCCTACCTTACTTCCAGCGTTCATCCAAAACTGGCATTCATCCATGCTTGCAAGAATAACTTAAACTATCAGGGGAAATGAAACGGGTATTAAAGAAAACGGAGGGTTCAATTCCTGCTCTGCTCAAACTGTAAATAAACCAGAGGGCTCGATCCCTGCTTCAATTAAACAATATGTATTAATTAAAACGAAGGGTTCTATGCCGGCTCCGAGCAAACAGTAAGTAGAATGGGGTCACTTGACCATCCAATCTTCTCACCAACAAATCAAGAGTGTCCTATGACAGTTCCCTTGATAAAATAAAGAGCTCAATGAAACATGTTGTCACTGGAAAATCTCGGGTCCCTAGAGTCTAATCCTCCAAAGTGTTTCAAGCTTACACACAATTAGGTGGCAGAAATAAATATTAAATCCTGCCTGACTTGACTTACAATAAATTGAGACTATAACAATCACCAAATCTTTCAAATACCTGTACTGTAGTCCTACCATAGAGAATGATTACTCATGGCTGGTGGTAACCGTCTGTGGTATGCAGCGTTGAAGGTCCAATGGCAGATTCGAGATGGAGTTGAATCTTGATTCAGTAGAGTTGATCCTGGCAAGGTCGCCACTTGTGAAGGCTTACTCAGCCCTGTAACAACTTCAGACAGTATTACCAAGGCTGGCTCCTCCTCAGGAAAATTAGTGAATAGAAAAAGAAATAATAACAGACAAACATAAACACTTTATTATATAGAAAATATAAAATGTAAAACACTTAAATATGAATATTAATCCTACATTAAAGAAAATGAAAAATGAAAAATATAAATGATAACTGAATTCAACGCTAATTTAAATGTATATAAAACGTGGGTGTCTGGTGTTGGTGACACTGTTGTTGAAATCGTAGCCGTTGCTGATGATGGGGGGGGAGTCGCAGGTGTTGGTGACCACCACTGGCTAGTTCTTCACAGATTATCGCCGTGAGTATAATATCCCGATGACAGGAAAGCAGGTTCTTTACCGCTGCAATGATGTGGGGTTATGTCCTGCAATTTCATACAGGTGCACAGGTACTTCAATACAAAATGGAGAAGTCTCTGGACGTTAGTCCTTCTCCTGTTCTGCTCGTTGATTGACAGGTGACCCTCACTGTCATCCAAGGTGAAAAGATAGACAGGTTACCCACTGCTTAAATAATCACTCTCCATGGTAAGTACGATACCCAAAAGATGTATCGGCTGAAAGGACTAAGTTTATTATTGGTCAAAAGTGAATCTTTTAACCAATAAATCCACTAGAATACAAGGCAGGCATGTACTTACAGTAGTGTTGGGAGCTGTGAGTCGAGTGATTTACTGTTTGACCAGAGCCCCACACGTCACCTTTCGAGGGGGGGTGGAAGAGGGAGGGGAAGGGATAGCGGGAGCTAGACTGACCCTACGTTAACAAGCAGCCGGTAATCAATCTATCACTTTAGGGGTGGGGGAGAAAAGGCGGGAAAAACGGGAGCGTGACTTGCCCTACTTTAACTAGTAGCCGGCAATGAAACTATCACTTTCGGGGAGGGGGAAGAAAGGCGGGAGCGTGACTTACCCTACCTTAACTAGTAGCCGGTAATGAAACTATCGTTACTCTATCTCTACTCCTATCTATGGAACTTTTCCCTCACACTCCACACACCTGTTGGGTGGCTGCCTCGACCTTACCTTCGGGTCAAAACAACTCGCAGCAGGAGCCACATGGGAAACTCATCCTCACCTTGTCAGTGACCACTTTGCAGTGATCACCTTCAACCTCAACAGGCCTCCCACAGTTGTGCTGCCTCCTAGATGGGACGCAAAGAGTGCCAAAATGGAAGGTGTTCCAGGATTATCTTCATGACTGGTGGTCCACATACTCTCTATCTAAAGACTGTGATACGGCTGAACAGGAGCTAATCACTGTTCTCATCCAGGCAGCAGAGTGCGCAATTCCAAAGAAGTCTGCGGGACGTACTCGCAAGAGAGACGGGTGGTTCTACAACGACGAGGTGCTGGAGCAGAACCACAGCATCAACTCTTTTAGGAAGCTATACAGGCGTAACCCTACGGCAGAGAACAGGAATACTCTTAGAGCCATTGTGCAGCATACCTGCAGAGTCTCTCTCAAAGTAAAAACTGAGAAATGGCTGGAGTGGTGCTCAACATTCATGCATCACACCACCTTATCTGAAATATGGGGCAAGCTCAACATAGCAACTGTCAAGAGCAAGCCGAGGCCACCAGCACACCCGAACCCCTCCCAGGAAGCTGAGAAACTAGTGGAGCTTTTCACTTCCAGGGGAGCCTCCACTCAGCTCCCACAGGACATCTGGAATATACAGAGGGATTTTCTGCCACTGCGCCAGCTAACGATACAAGCTGCATGTGAGTCGGAAGATGTGACCGATGAAGACCGCACGGACTTGGAACTCCGACATGCCATTAAGAACACAGGTGACACTGCCCCGGGCATCGATGGTGTTACGTACTCCATGATTGCACGGGCTGGGCAGAGTGGATGGGAGGCCATACTAGACGTCATTAACAAGTCGAGGAGGGCCGGGACACTCCCAGCAGCTTGGAAGAAGCCACCATCGTACCAATTCCAAAGCCAGGACCCAGGCAGTATGAGACCCATATCGCTGACCAACTGCTTAGCTAAGACTACTGAGAGGATTGTCTTAAACCGCCTCCTATGGAAACTTGGACCCTCTCATCATCACATATTTGGCTTCACCAGAAGAGTGGGTACAGCAGAGTGCATAATCACTCAACTAAGCCAGATTGCTGATAGTAACAAAAAACCTAGTATCGTCGTCTACCTCGACCTTGAGAAGGCATTTGAGCTAGCCAGCCCCACAGCAATTCTAGCAATACTAGCTCGGAAGGGAATCAAAGGATGCCTCCTGGCCTGGATAGAGTCCTACCTTAGGGGCAGGCAGGCCTGTGTCAGCTTTCAGGGACACTACTCTTCCTTTAAAACCCTGGAAAATGGCACGCCACAAGGAGGTGTGCTCAGTCCTACCCTGTTAACTCCTTATGCAGGGAACTTGTGAGCCTTCCCTTTCACAGTGGCACACACCTTTCAGCTATGCTGATGATCTTGCACTCGTAGTGAATGGGAAGGCAATTTAGAGCGACAGGCTCAGAGAGCTTTGGACCTAATTATGCAGTCTTGCAAGGAACTAGGCCTCAAGATCTCGGCCGAGAAATCTCTTGCAATGATGTTCAAGGGACAGATCCTGTGAATAAATTATGTATTCAGGATATAGAATTGAGTGGACAGGCTCCTACCTGTACTTGGGAATCTACATTGATAAAAAGCTGGCCTTTCAGAAACAGGCCGAGTATGTCAGGTCACGTGCTCTACTCAGACTCAACGCCATGACGAGACACCGTGCAGGAGCAAGCAAAGATGTACTTTGCTTGTACTATATACAAGCTATACGCTCGCTCATTGACTACGGTGCACCAGCGTTAGCTCATCTCTTCCGCAGAGCAGGCAAAGGGTGGAGGTCGTACAAAACCAGGCAATAAGAACTATGCTTGGGGCCCCATCTGGACCAACACAGTATTTCTCAGATCTGAGGCCCGGCTTCCTTCCTTGGTGACAGAGTAAGATACATAAACGCCTGCAAAGTAGCCACGATTCTGCACCGGCAGCAAGGTACCCCACTAGGCGACGGATATTGAAAGCATGACACAAGATCCAACACTCTTCACGGACTATTCCTGGATTTGTTCGTTTTGTGCTGCTGGGCAGAAGCTGCTGCCTATACAACTACTCCTTGAGAAGAGTTGTGACCTTCTTGTTGCTGGGTCCATCCACCCCTCCCTGGCGCCCCGATCCAGCCCTTTTGCTCGGCCCCTCCTG
>NC_069438.1:1141857-1146583 GCF_026875155.1 Cherax quadricarinatus | reverse complement strand
CGGCCCCTATACAGTGAAAACACTTAGCAACCTCTATACAGTGAAAACACTTGGTAACCCCTGTACAGTGAAAACACACACACAAACCGCACATAGAAGAGAGGAGCTTAAGACGACGTTTCGGTCCGACTTGGACCATTTACAAAGTTACACTAACGGGAAGTGGAGTAGGACGGGTATATGTAGGCAGGAAGAGGTAGTGGTGGTGGTGATAGTAGTAGTAGTAGTAGTAGTAGTAGTAGTAGTAGTAGTAGTAGTAGTAGTAGTAGTAGTGATAGTGGTAGTGGTAGTAGTAGTGGGGAATTAACGAAGAGGAGGAGCCAGCCCAAATACAAAGAAAGGGGAGCACTGCAAGGGAACTAGGTGCCCACAGACGGAGAGCAAGTACACAGAGGTGGGGGGAGGGTATGTAATGAAATAAATAATGAAAAAACAGAAACACAAGACAGAAGAAAGAAAGACAACCCATAAGAGAAAAGAAAAAAGGAAAGAGGAAAGGGGAAGAGGGAGAAGAAGAAAAAGAAGAAGAAAAAAGGAGGAATCAGGTTAAGTCAAGGGTGTTCTGAAATCTGTAAGCATCTACAGAGACGAAGCCAAGACTAAAATTCATACAAGGAAAATTGTGTATTAGGGAAGATTCAACCAGACGGCGACTGTTAAAGTTGGAAGAAGTGAAGACAGTTTTAGCAGAAGACCAGTCAATAGGATGGCTATGATCTCTGACGTGACAGAACAGAGCATTATTAGTGTCGGCAAGCATAACACTATTTTTATGCTCACTAAGTCTGTCAGAAAGAGATCGACCAGTTTCTCCAAAGTATTGAAGAGGACAGGAAGAGCAAGAAATAGAGTAGACACCAGGAACATCTGTAGAGGGAGGAGAGGTGTGAACGAGATTAGTGCGAAGAGTGTTAGTCTGGCGGAAAGTAAGCTTGATGTCTAAGGGACGGAGAGAATTGTTGAGATTAGAAAGACCAGAATTGTAGGGAACGCAGAGGACAGAAGAGTTCCCAATAGTAGAGAGTTTGGGAGAGAAGAAATTATGTTTAGCACGTGAGAGGGAAGAGTCTATGAAATGGAAAGGGTTGTCTTTCTTTCTTCTGTCTTGTGATTCTGTCTTTTCATTATTAATCTTTGTATTTGACTGGCTCCTCCTCCTCCTTAATTCCCCACTACTACTACCACTACCACTAACAAATATAAATACTACTACACTACTACTTACTACTACTATTACTATTTCTATTACTACTATTAAATACTACTACCACCACCACCACTACCTCTTCCTGCCTATATATACCCATCCTGCTCCACTTCTCGTTAGTGTGACTTTGAAATGGTCCAAGTCGGACCGAAACGTCGTCGTAAGCTCCTCTCTTCTATGTGCAGGTTGTTTGTATGTCATTCCAGTCACGGTATTGTGCCTTTTTTTGTTATTTAGTGAAAACACTTAGCAACTTCTATACAGTGAAAACACTTACCAACCCCTATACAGTGAAAACACTTAGCAACCTCTATACAGTGAAAACACTTGGCAACCCCTATACAGTGAAAACACTTAGCAACCCCTGTACAGTGAAAACACCTGGCAACCACTATACAGTGAAAACACTTGGCAACCCCTATACAGTAAAAACACTTGGCAACCCCTATACAGTAAAAACACTTGTCAACACCTATACAGTGGCAACCTCTATACAGTGGAAACCCCTGTACAGTGAAAACACTTGGCAACCTCTATACAGTGAGCCTCTGCGTCTCCTCTTCTTCCACTTTCCTTCTTTCTTCCTCCTCAACTCTTTCTTGTTGTAGTTGGGTTAAATCTTCGTTGGTTAATTGCTTCCATTCAAAATTCAAAAACGTATCACCAAGAGTAATTTATATTTTTACGTACATTTATAGTTTTTATTTTTCTAACTTCTATGGCTTTTTTGGGTGGTAGATGTTAATGGACGTAAGTCACATAGATTGTAAGTAGGGAAGTAGATGTGGATGGACGTAAGTCACATAGATTGTAAGTCGGGAAGTAGATGTGGATGGACGTAAGTCACACAGATTGTAAGTCGGGAAGTAGATGTTGATGGACGTAAGTCACATAGATTGTAAGTCGGGAAGTAGATGTGGATAGACGTAAGTCACATAGATTGTAAGTCTGGAAGTAGATGTGGATGGACGTAAGTCACATAGATTGTAAGTCTGGAAGTAGATGTTGATAGACGTAAGTCACATAGATTGTAAGTCGGGAAGTAGATGTTGATCGACGTAAGTCACATAGACTGTAAGTCGGGAAGTAGATGTTGATGGACGAAAGTCACATAGATTGTAAGTCGGGAAGTAGATGTGGATGGACGTAAGTCAAATAGATTGTAAGTCGGGAAGTAGATGTGGATGGACGTAAGTCACATAGATTGTAAGTCGGGAAGTAGATGTTGATGGACGTAAGTCACATAGATTGTAAGTCGGGAAGTAGATGTGGATGGACGTAAGTCACATAGATTGTAAGTCGGGAAGTAGATGTGGATGGACGTAAGTCACATAGATTGTAAGTCGGGAAGTAGATGTGGATGGACGTAAGTCACATAGATTGTAAGTCGGGAAGTAGATGTGGATGGACGTAAGTCACATAGATTGTAAGTCGGGAAGTAGATGTTGATGGACGTAAGTCACATAGATAGTAAGTCGGGAAGTAGATGTTGATGGACGTAAGTCACATAGATTGTAAGTCGGGAAGTAGATGTTGATGGACGTAAGTCACATAGATTGTAAGTCGGGAAGTAGATGTTGATGGACGTAAGTCATGTAGATTGTAAGTCGGGAAGTAGATGTGGATGGACGTAAGTCACATAGATTGTAAGTCGGGAAGTAGATGTTGATGGACGTAAGTCACATAGATTGTAAGTCGGGAAGTAGATGTTGATGGACGTAAGTCATGTAGATTGTAAGTCGGGAAGTAGATGTGGATGAACGTAAGTGTGATGTGTTAATGTGTCCAGCAGGACCGTAAGTGTGATGTGTTAATGTGTCCAGCAGGACCGTAAGTGTGATGTGTTAATGTGTCCAGCAGGACCGTAAGTGTGATGTGTTTAATGCGTCCAGCAGGACCGTAAGTGTGAATGTGTTAATGTGTCCAGCAGGACCGTAAGTGTGATGTGTTAATGTGTCCAGCAGGACCGTAAGTGTGATGTGTTAATGTGTCCAGTAGGACCGTAAGTGTGATGTGTTAATGAGTCCAGCAGGACCGTAAGTGTGATGTGTTAATGTGTCCAGCAGGACCGTAAGTGTGATGTGCTAATGTGTCCAGCAGGACCGTAAGTGTGATGTGTTAATGTGTCCAGCAGGACCGTAAGTGTGATGTGTTAATGTGTCCATCAGGACCGTAAGTGTGATGTGTTAATGTGTCCAGCAGGACCGTAAGTGTGATGTGTTAATGAGTCCAGCAGGACCGTAAGTGTGATGTGTTAATGTGTCCAGCAGGACCGTAAGTGTGATGTGTTAATGTGTCCAGCAGGACCGTAAGTGTGATGTGTTAATGTGTCCAGCAGAACCGTAAGTGTGATGTGTTAATGTGTCCAGCAGGACCGTAAGTGTGATGTGTTAATGTGTCCAGCAGGACCGTAAGTGTGATGTGTTAATGTGTCCAGCAGTACCGTAAGTGTGATGTGTTAATGTGTCCAGCAGTACCGTAAGTGTCATGTGTTAATGTGTCCAGGAGGACCGTAAGTGTGATGTGTTAATGTATCCAGCAGGACCGTAAGTGTGATGTGTTAATGTGTCCAGCAGGACCGTAAGTGTGATGTGTTAATGTGTCCATCAGTACCGTAAGTGTGATGTGTTAATGTGTCCAGCAGTACCGTAAGTGTGATGTGTTAATGTGTCCAGCAGGACCTTAAGTGTGATGTGTTAATGTATCCAGCAGGACCGTAAGTGTGATGTGTTAATGTGTCCAGGAGGACCGTAAGTGTGATGTGTTAATGTGTCCAGGAGGACCGTAAGTGTGATGTGTTAATGTATCCAGCAGGACCGTAAGTGTGATGTGTTAATGTGTCCAGCAGGACCGTAAGTGTGATGTGTTAATGTGTCCAGCAGGACCGTAAGTGTGATGTGTTAATGTATCCAGCAGGACCGTAAGTGTGATGTGTTAATGTGTCCAGCAGGACCGTAAGTGTGATGTGTTAATGTGTCCAGGAGGATCGTAAGTGTGATGTGTTAATGTGTCCAGCAGGACCGTAAGTGTGATGTGTTAATGTGTCCAGCAGTACCGTAAGTGTGATGTGTTAATGTGTCCAGCAGTACCGTAAGTGTGATGTGTTAATGTGTCCAGGAGGACCGTAAGTGTGATGTGTTAATGTATCCAGCAGGACCGTAAGTGTGATGTGTTAATGTGTCCAGTAGGACCGTAAGTGTGATGTGTTAATGAGTCCAGCAGGGCCGTAAGTGTTATGTGTTAATGTGTCCAGCAGGACCGTAAGTGTGATGTGTTAATGTGTCCAGCAGGACCGTAAGTGTGATGTGTTAATGTGTCCAGCAGGACCGTAAGTGTGATGTGGTAATGTGTCCAGGAGGACCGTAAGTGTGATGTGTTAATGTATCCAGCAGGACCGTAAGTGTGATGTGTTAATGTGTCCAGCAGGACCGTAACCTTGTCAGAAGTTTTAGTCTGATAAGTGTGGGTTATATGTGTATTGTTCCAGCTGTGGTAGTCTGTGTCTTTGTTCATTTTAAG
>NC_069438.1:1119357-1136857 GCF_026875155.1 Cherax quadricarinatus | reverse complement strand
ACGCCCCCCCCCTTTCCCCCCCCAAAAACCCTTTTAACCCCCCCATCGCGCAAACCCCACCCGGGAAAACATGGCACTCATCCCACCACCCCATTCCCCCCCCCCATTTCCCCCCCCCTCTTAAAATTTTTTTTAAAAGGGGCAAACCCCCAACAAAATTTTCGACCCCCCCAAATTTTTTCCCGCCCAACCTACCATTAATTTGCCCCTGTACCACCGCCCAAAAACGATCTAAACCCCACTTACAACCCCCTCACCAAAACCCAGACGCCCAAAAACTGGCCCCCAAAACTCCCATTTCCCCCGTCAATGCTTTTCCCCAAACAATGCCCAAAATTCCACCCCCATTGCAATCCTTCAAAAATTTCCCCAATTCGGGTATCCCATCTCTAGCAAAGTCCAGGGAAACCCAACGTCCCTTTTGTATATATTCCCTACACCCTCTTTTTCCTATTCCCTAGTATCTTCGCAAAAAACTTAGTCTGTACACATTTAAAATATGGCCCCGTACTGTCAGTGTTTTTAAAACCCCCTGCTTTTTTTCAACAAACCACTCCCTCCTGTGTCTTCCTAACTTACCCTTCCCTCGCATGCAATTATTACCTGACCAGACAATACTTTATATGGGCCCCATTGAAAACCCATAAAAAAAACATTCGAAAAAACCCATTATTTTCCCGGCCTTTTCCAGTATTTAAATTGAAACACCAAACCCCTTTTTACTTCATCCCTTAAAAAAATACAAATCATCCCAAAAATCCCTCCCCAACGTCCCCCAAAGGGGATGCACCCCTTCCCCCCCCTCACAAACTATCCCCAAAGTTCCCCCCTTCCCACTTCCTTTGAAACCAAAAATCGGCATAATTATTCATGCCTCCCTTGTCCCCTGCGTTTGCCCCTTATAAAATTTCCCCCCAAATTTTTTCAATAACCTTAATTTTTAAAAACGTTTAAAACCTTTTTCCTGGTTCTAAAACTTTTCAAACACTTCCCCAAGGCTTGTCTCCCCCCCAGTACCGCTTCCTCCCGCCCTTACCCCTTTTCTATCAAAATTTTCATTAGTATTTCCTTCAAAAAATTCTTAGCACATTATTTTTTGTATTGCCTTCCCTCCCCTTCCTCATCACACTCATTGGCTGATGCCCAAAAAATTTTGTAAACCAACTTCCACCTACCTCCTCCTTTCCCTTTTTTTATAAAAAAATTGCTTAACTGGTTTGGGTCTATTTCCCACCCCTTTCCCAAAAGACTCTTCCCCTTCCCTGCACCCCCCCCAAATTTGGCAACCATTACCAAAATCCACACTCACCTCCCCCTCTCCCCCAAATAGTCCCCTCATTTAACTTCCCCAAAAACCCCCATTGTATCTTTAAAACCCCCCCCCCCCCAATCCAGCTCTGCAAAACTCCCCCTTAGGTAGAAACCCCATCCAAATTTTCTTACTTCCCCACACAAAACGTCTCCGACGTAAAAATTCTATCTGACGCGCTGCAAACCCTCTTTGAAAAAATAAATTTTTCCCCAGAACCCCTCCCCCCAAATCCCTAACCCCCAAATTGGGCAAAACATTGGTAATGCCTCTAACCAACACCCCCCCCCCCCTCGCTCCACCCCCCCCTTTAGACACAGCCCAGTCTCCCCCAAATTATAGTGACTAAAGGTAAACCCCGAAAATGTATATCAAAACCCTTTTACAAAATCCTTTTACTCTGACTGTGCTCCCGGACACGAAAACCCTTAAAAACATGCCCTAGTTTCTCCCCCACACCATCCCCTTCCCCCCCCTCCCCCCCTCTTCCCATTTAATATACAAAGGGACTGTTTTCCTTCAAGCTACAGCCACTCCGCCTTTTAATCATAGACCCACTCACTAAAACTTATATTTTTTGTAGCAATGCACACCCCAACCTTATAATTATGTTTTGAATAAAACATACATCTAATTAAAACCTCCTTAGGAACCATTCCATCCAGATTCTTTTCACTTCAGCCCTAAACCCCTTTTTCTTTAAATTGTTCTACCTTGAATTACTTTAATAGGGGCGGTTTTCCCCCCCTTTCTGGGTAGATGTCCTACAAAACCTCCTTTTGGATAGGTTTTTCTTGGGCACCTGTTCATTTCCCCTACCCCCTTGTTCTTAAACTGTTCATCCCTGCTTTCCCCCTTCCCCCTCACCCCCCTTTGGGTCACTTCCTTTTTTCAAAAATTTACCCCTGATCGCTCCCCGGGGGTAGAATTGTCCATCCCCGAATTCCACCGTTGCTTACGAAAAATTTCCGTCCCCCACCACACTTCATCATCTTCGTTCCTTTCCCCTATGTACGCCACAACTGTGTGCCAGTGCCATGGTGCGCAAATTTTTTCCCCCCAATCACAAATCATTATGTGATGTCACCGACATGTGTTCACTCTTGCCCCCTCGGGACTACCCTCAACTTCACCAAAAGGATTAAAACCCTCCACAACCCATCCTGTGTTCCACACACTCGTTATCATTCTTTCCGTCGTTGTTGTTCTTCCCGTGCCTCCCGGGTAACGTTACACATTCGTCCATTCCTCCCCCCCTTGTCAATTTCCCACTCCACCGGCAAATTGATTGGGGTCCCCCCTGTCCCCACGCATCTATACCTAACGCTTTTTATGGGTAATGGATCTGATTGTCCTTCCCCGATGTGATTCCCTTTTGGTCATAAGACCCCAAAATCTGCAATCTCTCTGCCCTGAAAAATGCCGTAGCCCTGAGTCCGAAGTCCCAATTGCACATGCGAGGAAGGCTGCCTTAAGGTCTTTTTCGGTAAATGATCCCTCGGGAAACCCCTCATAAGGCCCCCTTTCTTCCACCCCCCAATTTGGGGTGGGGATTTTTCCATGGTTATGGAACACTGTACCACATTCATGTTCTGTTGCCTAAAAGGGAAACTTCCCCTTACTTTACCAACTCACGTAACTCGACACATCATGGAGGCTCCCTCCACTGCAGTGTTCCCCCCGTCGTCTCTCTGATTTTTTTAACGATGCTAGGTAGAAACCCGCCTCCTTGAACTTGATGAATATTTTTTTAATTCCATTTTTGGCTGTCCATACAATTCTATTCGGGGTGTCTATTTCCCCGATGTAGGCAGGAGCAAAACCGCATCGCTGTGCTTGTAAGGTGCCAGTACCAAATTTGAACAGACCGTTTCCACGACGCCCATGTTATCCGCCATTTTGAATATTCAAAAGGGAAAAATGACAGAAAAAAAAAACTTAAAAAAGGGCGTCTGTGCAGCAGGTCCACACGGCCCCCGGAAACGATGAGGGCGATGTCAGTAAAAAAAGAAGAAAGTGAATGCTTTTTTTTTTTTCATTTTTTCCCTTCAAATTAGTAAAAACAATTCTGACAGCTATTGTTGAGTATGGTGAAAGTTTTGGTTTCGAAATGTTTTTTCTGCCTTGGGGAATCATTACCTTGGTGATAAAATAACTGAATAAACAGCAATTGAACAAGCGATGGTGAATGAGCTGTTTTCATATTTTTTGGAAAAATTCTTAAGTGAGAAACACTAGAATGACAACGTTGAAACATTGCTGGGGAAAAAATTTCTGACCCGACACATAATGTAAAGAAGTAAAGCGAAATTTTGTCTTTCTTTTGGATTAAATACATGATGAAAAAAATTTTTTGGTTGGAAACTAATGAATAATGAAGCAGAATTTGTTTTCCCTTTTTTGGTTATTTTCCTTTCAGGAAACACTTTTACATGATTACTTTTTATTAATGATTAAACTGCTTTCCCCTTTTTTGAAAAATATATTTTAAGAAAAAAACTTTTGGGGAGACATGTACTGAAAAAGAATGTTGGGGAAAAAGATAGGAAAAAATTTTGACAAATGTTTTGAATTAGTGATAGAAATGAAAAGTATTTTTTCTTTGGGCCCCTATTTTTTTTGTGGAAACACTCCTTGCAATGTATTACTGAATGTTTTTGGCTGTGTGATTCATTCTTTTACCTTTTCCCTTCTGGGAACTTTTTTGCTCTTGCAAGAAACTTTTGTTGATGTTGGGGAATGCTTTTATTTGGGGGAAAAAGTAGATAAAAATTTTAACGAAAACAATTTTGACTACATTGGGGATAAGTTGAACCTTGTTGGCTTGAGAACCGCAGGTATATCGTTTCAGAAAAACTCGGTCTCAAAATTTGATTTTCGATGTCATGTACTGAGACCCTTATCCGTTCCCCCTTTACCGTGATGAAAATACAAGTATTCTTTTAGTCATTCTAACAATTTAAGAGTTTTTTTAAAAATATCTGTTTTCACACAAAATAACTAAAACCGAGAAATTTCTGGAAAAAAAGGCTAAATAAAAGAGCAATAATAACGGAGGCACAAAATAAGAACATAAGAAAGAAGGAACATTGCAACAGACCCACTGGCCCCTGCAGGGAGGTCCAATTCTTTAAAAACCGGGTTAACCAATGCCTTGACCCGTGGGTCAGACAATCACTTGAAGGAGGAGACGGGGATCCGACCCTAGTTCACAACATATGTCCAAATCACATCCTACACCCTAATCAATATTTTTTCCAAACCCATTTTTAAAATACACAATGTTTTGCTTTTATGGGCGGTATCGGGGGTTTGTTCCCCTCATCCACAACTTATTACCAAACCTGGTTTTTCTATATCCTTCCTAATCGAATTTTTCCCAAAATTAAAACCATTGCTTCGAGTCCCGTCTGTTTTTTTTGATATTTTTTTCATCTATTTACATCCCTTTTATAAAATTTCTGTTTTCCATTTATACCCCTCAATCAAATCCCTCCAATTCTACCCTTTCAGAGAGGGATTTCCCGGGCCCTCAATCTATCCTCATAGGGAAAATTTCTAACTGGATCAACTTTGTCATCCCCCTTTGTATTTTTCCAGAGGATTTATAACCCTTCTGTTTACGGTACCAAAACGTGCAGAAAATCTAAAAGGGCCTAACCCAAAATAGTAGATTGAAGAACAAAACCCGAGGATTCTATTATTTTTCTTATTGCATGAAACCAAGGTTAATTAGTTTTTGTAAACCTTATGCACTGTTGTCCTGGATTCAGTTATGCAACAGAACCCTAAATCCTTTAGCAATCCTAAAATTTAAAATCTACTTATTTTGTTTTTTAGGGACAGGTTATTTTTTTTCCAACATTTAGAACTTTGCATTTGTCTATATTAAAAATGCATTTTCCATTCTTGACCACTGCATCGTCTATTCAAATCATCATCAAAAATTACTTCAAAATCATACTCGAGTTTTTTTAAAAATGGCATCACGAACACTTCCCCTTCCTACCTGAAGCTAGAAATTGTTTACTTAAAAAAATGAGTTATTTTTTGGGCTGACAAAAAATTCAAATTTTCCAAAATTATGTCCATATTTTTAAAATCAATGTCGCCAGGTGGGTTTTAAATGATTGTCAGTTATTCTGGGGTTATGTCACCTTTTAGTAAATAATTCCTGGTTTTAAAAAAAAGAGTGAAGCCGTGAACCTTCAAAACTTTTTTAAAGATTCACTATACTTTAGCATAAAAATAATGAAAAAAACCTAGATTTTTCTGCAAAAATATAACCCCAACTTTTGGAAGTAAAAAATTGACAATATTTTAATTTCCCGATTTACCAAAATTATAAAAATAAAAACAACAAGAAAATTTCTGGTGATGAAACACGGAAAAAACTAAATAAAACACTTCAAAACTCTGTTGATTTTTTTTGGGCCTTCCCTGCTGTGTTTATTATGAATATATATAATGAACACTTAGTGTAAAGGGACAGCAAATCGTTACACGCCCCCCCCTGCAGCCCAAAGGTCTAAAAGGGCTGTCGAAAACATCCAACGTGGGCTGTAAGGGAGATAAAATTTTGTAAGTTTTTTAAAACCCCTGGGGGGTTTTGTTTAGGGTCAGCATTTTTTCCATTCGATGAGGGCCCTGAGGGAAATACTTACTTGTTTTGGGCCCTCAAAGTCCACCCCCTTACTCCCATTATGGTTTGATTAAAAACTCCTTGTGACTAAAGGAATTGCGAAACCCCCCGATCTACAAGAAATTCGAAAACATCCCTTGCTTTTTGGGTAAACGTAAAGCTATGGTGTTCTCAACACCTTGACAGTTATCGGTGACTTGATAAAAGCTGAAGTGCCCTTTGGATGCCCAACGTTTTCCCCATTGTTGGGAAAAACGCACACTGGTACACTATTTTTCCACAAAAATTTGTCTTTATGTTACAATGTATCACAAGGGGAACCCGTCAACCTCTTTTAAAGTGTTTGTGCTGGGACACCTTGTTCACCCCTACCCCACAAAATTTTTTTTGGGGGGTAAATGTCACTCATAGTAAAAGTCAAAAAATAGTCTCCCCAGACCCCACAGCGCCCAGCTGTACTGCCCCCAGCAAAAAAAAAAACGTTTGCCCTGTCCCTTGCACCCTTGTCACCTCCTCGTGAACCCCAAAAGCAGAATTTTTTGTTTCTTGCGTTTTAATCATGGGACAAAAAGGGAACACTAGTTTTACTATGGTAATAAATTGGGGCAGGTTTTTCCCTTAATTTTCCGCAAGAAAAGAGATGAAATGTTCTTAAAAAAATTACACGTTGCAACACCCCTGCAAGGAGCAGAGGTCACTTGATTACGTGGCTTTAGCTCTGTGTTTAATTACCACTCTAGCAGTAAAAAAGGGAGCTCGCCCCTTCTGAGGGGCCCCCCTCGGGCGAAAGGGTAAAAGGGGGGGGGGGGAAAAAGGGGGGCTGATCCCCCCCTCCTGGGGGAAAATTTCCCACACTGGGGGGGGAAAGGGGTTTTCGCTGCGGGGTGAACTATTCATCATTTAACTTTTAATTTGATTTTCTCATTTCGCCACCACTTGCTGTTTGTCTTTTCTGAACAGCTTTAGTCTGTGTGGTTTTTGGGGAGAATAAACTAATTTTTTTTTTCAACAGGGTGTAATTCTAACGGCCCCTAGTTTATTTTTTGTCCCCCTTTTTCACTATCCCTTTCCCTCAAAACATCAATTTGTCCTGTTTTTTTCCCCATTTGATCAGGGAATTTGGGTTTAAAATTTTTTTCCAAGTGGCCTTTGGGGACCTCGGACCTTCTTTGTCAAAAATTTCACTATGTCCCAGGTTTTAAAGGGAAATTTGATTTTCGGAAACCAGCCCCATGGGAAGTGTTCTCTAAAATGAAGTGAGATAGTCTTCTCCCCAAATTTTCCCCCCAACATTCAATCACTTTTTTAAGGTGTTTAAATTTTTACCCCCCTAAAGGGTTGTTTCAGGTTCGAAAAAAAGTAGGATCCCTCTATGTTTTCTTTATCTTCAGGGGAAAGAAAACAGGTTTCGGGGCTTCTGCCATGGAGAAAAAATGAGTGGATTAACATTCTAAATTTTTCCGATCATCGGAAACAAAAAGTTAGAGGTCTTTTGTTGCCCTTATTTTCAAATTCATCAAAAACTGTACGGAATTCTTCAAAGTCTATTCTCGGGACGATAAAGGTTTTTCCTTTAAAAACAATTTTTTTAAAATGCCGTCTTTTCTTTCAAAAAAACCCCGCCGTGCCCAGGGAAATTTAAAAGGGAAATGTATCCCAACACATCTGCGTTGATTCAGCATCTGTTGTATTTCTGGTTGATCAAAGTTCTTGCTTATTTAAGCACCCACCAGCAAAAAAAAGTTCGTTGCATTATCTAAAATCATCAGTCTGGGACTTTGCCCTTCTGGCAAAAAAAACCTTCGGGAAAAATTTTTAAATAAAATTTTCGGGCAGAATTCAGTGGCTACTTCTAGATGAAAGGGGGCTTGGGTTGTAGCCAATGTAAAAACAAACAGATGTACACCTTGAGGGGAAACTTTGTAAAATTTTTTGGGTTTTTAAAATTATTGGTCCAGTGTAATCTATACCGTCCCTCAAATGGGGGGTGATATGAAAAAACTCTTTCAGATTGATATGGAGGTGGACCCCGGATACGGGACATACTGGGGTTTATCGTAGTGACGACAAGAAATACAGTCCTTTATTTTTTTTTTTAACACTTTGTGGGCCTTTGAGGTATCCAGTGGGATTGTGTATTGACAAATGTGTCAGCTCCCCCACCATGTAAACGTTATTGGGCTTTTTGCAAATCAGTTTTGTTACCCAATGATTCTTGGGGATTTAATTTTGGATGTATGGCTTCTTTGGGTTTAAGTGAAGAATTATGAATTTTTCCCTTTCGACTTTTATAATTTTTCTGGTCGAGATAAAGTCCTAAAAAATTTTAATTCTTTAAACGGGTTTCTTTGGGGATTTATTTGTGTTTCTAAAAATTTTAAAATTTTTCTGTAGAGAACACTTTTTTCTGTATTAGTTTCATCCTTTTTTTTAATGGGTTCAAGACATTCATAAATTCGGTTAAATTTCCCTTTTAAATTAAATTTTAAAAAAGCAAGACCCTTTGTAATTTTTAAAAGAGTTTACCCAAAGATGGGGGTTTTTAGATCCATCAATGACTATTTCTGTTGTGTCTGCAGTTTTTACAAAAACTTTTTCGCTTTTTTGTTCAAGAAGTGTTTCTTTGGCGGGAAATGTGAGTTTTTTGCTGTGCCGTTTTTTTCATCAAAAGAGCCAGTTGGGTTTGTGGACCCCAAAAATTTTATTACCCAACAAATTTCTTGGTGGGACACCACGTAAAAAAAACATGTCGGGCGGGTTTCTCTTGGGTAGGGGCGTGAAAAAAGAGATAATCCCCTTGCTCTTTTTTATTTCTGCTACTCTGTTCTGTACATAAAACCAGCTTACTCTTATTATTTTTTTTTAACCCCATGGGGGAAATCCCCTCATTATCACTCCGGGGATCACGGTTTTTTCCCAATAGTGAGATGATCAAGTACTTTTTTGAGATAGACAGCTAATTTTTTTCCCCTTCATAGAGTGCTGTCTTTTTTCCAATTGTGGTACTTTTTCTGCCCTTAAAGGGTGCTACCCTGGCCTTTAAAGTAATTAGTGTATTTCCCTTCAGCTTTTAACTCTTTGTAAGCTACAGCACCATAACCTCTGGTTAAACGCACCCACAGAACACATGTAATGTTTTTACTTGTTTCCCTCTTGCCCATTTTTTGGGGAAAATTTTTAATTTGAGGGAAGTTTTTTTAAACCCCCGGATTTTCATCCCATGCTTGCCCTCTTTTTCTAGAGGCAATTTTCTCATCCATAAAATTTTTGGGTTTTCCAGCATCTTGCATAAGAAATTTTTCCCCTTTATGGTAATTGGGGGGAGAAGAAGCCCTAGAGGATCAAAAAAATTGTGATAACCTTGACGAAAAATACGTTTAGTAAAGTGTACTGCATGATTTATTTTTTACCCCTTTTGAGACTCAAAGTATTTTTCCTGTGTTTTTCCCAAATTTAGTCCCAGCTATTTTTTGGCAATGGGAAATTTCATTTTTGGGAAATCTTCTTTAAAATTTTCCCCTTTAATTGTTTTTGAATTTGTTTTCCCAACTTCCTTAGGGGCCCATTTTTGCTTCTTTTTTTCCTTTTTAAAAGCTTTCTGTTTAAGGTTTAAAAATCCTCCTCTTTATTCACATACCCTTTAAGATTGTCCACATAGAAACTTTTCTTTAAAAAATTCTTTTGAAGGGACTTTCGATTTCTTCAAATGTGTATTTAGAGTAGCTTTAGTTAAAAAAGGAGGGGGATTTTTTGCACCCAAAAAATAATGATTTTGAAAACGATAAGTTTTCCAGGGGCTTTGAGGATCTGTGGGTTTTCAGGCCCCAAAAAATCGGGGGTAAAAATCTCTATCTATTTTTTTGTAGTCCTCTTTAAGAAAACCTTGGAAAAAATCGCCCTTTTAGGCATATGGGTTTGTGTGAAATTTCTTTTGCACGTCTCCAAGCTTTTCAGTTAGTGAGGGTCCGGCAACAGACAGTCATTAAGACTTGCTACATCTTTATTTGCACGTGGGCTGCAAAAATTTTTACCCAAAACGTAGTGGAGTGGTTTTAGAATCTTTTCTGATCCTGGTGCGGGGGGATAATGAGCGTTTGTCTTCAAAAAATCTTCGGGCTATTTTTCAATGAATTAAATTTTCCAACCCGTTCTTGTTTTTGATATTATCATAGGGGCAGTCATTTGCTCCCGGGTTCTTCCCCGGCTCATGTATTTGTGCTTTCATCTGTCCGAAAACCATGCGGGTAAATTTCTAGGCGATGTGGGGGGATTTTAAATTTCCCTGGTAAAAAACCCCAATACTGTCCATCCCTTTTATTTGAAAAGTGTCCAAATTTTTGGTTATAAGTCTGAGACTCTTGTGGGCTTTGGGTTTTTTTACTCAATACCTTCGCATCTAAATCCCCCAATTACAATGGTTCATTCATTTTTTTTTTTTTTAGTAATGTTTAAATTTTTTTCTGTGGTTTCATGATCCCCAAAACGGTTTTTCCGTAACTAGTACATTTTCCACTTTAAATTTAATTCGCTTTCTTTCCCACTTTGAGAGGGGGAAAGGGGCCAATAATTTATGTGGCCTCCTGCTGTTTTTAGCAAGTGAAATCAAGTTTTTTATATTTTTGCACAAAACCTGATAATTTAAACCCCTTCCCAAAGGGTTAAATCAATTGGACTAATTGTGTCCGTCTGTTTTGTCAGGAAAGGGTAACTTGACCTTAGCTGCTTTCAGTGCTGCAACTGTTTCTTTTAATCCCGGATCTTTCCAGACTTAGGGGAAATCACCTACTACCCCAGTTCTTTCTGTTTTTTTCCCGTTTCCTGACCAAAAGTGATTTGGCTAGGTCATAGGTTTTGTTTACCAGAAATTTTGGAAAAAAAACCCGCTATATCTAAAATGTATTTTGGGATAGGGGGTTGGTTTTTTTTCATTTCTGCAACAAATGATCTTTTATGAAGGAAAACCCTTTTTGAAACCTTGATCAAAAAGTGTTAGCACATTGGTTTTGTGTAATTTATTAGATAACTCAACTCGAAACTATCGGGAGAGCATTTTCTTTTTAAAATTATTTTCTCACATTTAATGTTTTTGGCCCCCTTGACTTCCTGGGTTCTGGGAAAGGGGCTGTGCTGTTCAGCAAAAAATATTTGGGGGATAATGTTGGGTTTTTTTATGCCCTAACCCCTTTAATTTAAAAAAAACTTTTTTTCAGTGGATTTTCCTCCCTTGTGTTAAACCCAACCCCTTGAAAGCATCTTTTTAGTTGATAAACGTTGTTTTTCGTGCCTCCATTGATGTGTATTGAAAAAAAAATACTGTGCCCAATTTTTCCAAACACAAAAATACAAAATTTTGGAGTACGTTTAAGTATTGGGCAGTCTGTTTATGTCTATTTTTATTTACAAACTTGATAAATGCCTATATGGGATTTTTCCCCTTATGTGGTTTAGTGGGGTAGGGGATACTCTTTTTATACTGGTTGAAGGTTTATTATCCCTGGATTTGTGGATTTTTCATCTTGCCCCGTTGCTTTTCATGCATGAAAAATATTGTTTTTAAACTATTTCTAATTTTCCCCCACAAGTGAAATAGGTTTATTGAAAAAAATATTTTAAAGTTCAATTTTTTGGGGGGGGGGACAACTTTTCCTGTACAATACCACTATAAAAACCAATCACTTGTTTTTTGGTCATATTTAGAAACCCAGGATCTGAGACTATTGTCTAATGTAATTTTAAATGGGCCCCGGGAAGTCTGAAAAACAATGTTTGGGGGGCTTAAGGTTGGTATTAAGGGCTGCATGTCTAATCTTGCCTTGTCACAAACAAATAATTGTTGCTAAGACAAGTAAGGCTAATTTTATAATTACCTTTTTAAAACCCCCGGAAAAAGACTTAATCAGTTCATTGGGGTTTTCCCCTTTAAAAAGACATTTAAGGTAATTGAACCTTTGCAATCTCAACTAAGTCAGTTCGTGGGAAATTTTCTATTTGGAAATTTAAAAAAACAATTTAATTCTTCATAAATTTTGGGGCCCTTTGGAAAAAAGGTAATGGAAAAATGTAGGGAAACTTGGTAATGGGACAAATTGTTGTTGGGTTCGGTTTTAACAGGTGTTTGCTACTGTTACAGTAGGTCTCTGTGACGGTTTTAAAGGCAAAATAGCCCGTAATCCTGTCCACCTTAATTGGGTTTATCCTAAAAATATCCAAAAAAATTTTTTTAAATTTTATCCCCAGATGGGTTTTATTTTAAGAAATTTATTTTCATTTAAAGTGTATAGTCTGAATTAATTATTTTCATACGTTGTGTAAATAATTCAAACTTGACCTCAAGGCATCAAAAACTATGTTTGTATCTTGAGTTTTTAAACCCAGACAGACTGAAATTAGATTTTCTTTAAATTTTGTAATTTAGTCTGTAAAGACTGAAAGGGGTTTTTTTAAACAAGGCCCTTTTAATGGTATACTGAAAATTCTAGCACCCCCACTTAGAGTGGGTTTTAAAAAACTGTACTGCTATAAACAGCTGAGTTTTTGTTATGCTTAAGTCAGCAATAATCGGAGTAGACACTTCTGAACCCCCTAAGGGTTAACCCCAGGGTCAATGACCATTTAAGGGTACAAGTTTCATGTGTCTGGTTTTTTTTGGCTTAGAGTTTTTCTGTGTCAGCCTGCCCCTTTTTGATTTAATTTGTAAATAAAGATGTTAAAACACTTCATTCCCCTATACACTATAAATGTAAATGTATAACTGTTTAAACACACGTGAAAATTACTTTTCACATTATAAAATTTTACTTTTAATATAAAATTTTAAAGTTACATTTATATATAAGGGTTTCCCCTAATATAACCCGGGGATATTCTATAAGAAACAAAATTTAAAACCCCTCTTGTCTCCCTTTAAATTTTTGTCTATAAACATTTTTAAACACTGTGTATATATACACTCGACAAACAAAAATCACTTTTGTTGCTGTTGTATTTAAACAGCATTTTCTCCAGATTGGAGCAGTGGGTGCAGGATGTGGGTGAGTCCCCAGCCCCCCGTTTTTTGTTTTGGGGGGGGGAAAGCTGGGGGAAACGGCCCCTTTTCTTTTGGGTGAACGCTGGGTGAGCGCCCGGTTTTTTTTTGGCTGCCCCTTCTCTGGATTGAGTCTGGAGGGACTCATTTATACTGATTTATATTGAAAAAAACTAGTTTTTCAAACTTTTTTTGAAGGACCTTTGGGTCATAGGTTTTTTTGTACACTGTTAAGGGACAAATTTTTTTGGACCCAGTGTGGTCTTTATCCCGGGTTTGAGCAAAAGGGGGGCCAAAACTCTGTTTGAGAATTTTTTTTCCCTTTCCTGCTGGGTTTATTATGAAAAATTTTATAAGGAAACACTTAGTGTTTAAAAGACAGCAAAAACGCTTTCACAGCCGCCCCCGCAGACGAGGTCTAGAAGCTGTCGAAACCATCCCCAACAGGGGGGCTGTCAAGAGATACAAAATTTTTAAGTATAAATTTTCCCCCAGGGGGTGTTAGTCAGCATATTTCATTCGATGATGGCTGACGAAATACTTACTTGTTTGGACTCAAAAGTCCACACCTTACTGCCGATTATAGGTTGATTACAAACTCCTTGTGACTCAAGAATTGCGCAATCCCCCGATCTACAAGAAATTCGTAACATACCTTGCTCTTTGTAACGTGAGCTATGGTGTTCTCAACACCTTCGACAGATATCGGTGACTTGATAGAAGCTGAAGTGTCCTTGGATGTCCACGTCTTCCATTGTCTAGGAAACGCACACTGGTACACTATGTTCCACAAGATTTGTCTTTATTGTTCACAATGTATCACAAGAGAAGCCGATCACACCTCTCTTAAGTGTTTGTGCTAGAGACACCTTGTTCACACCTACGCACAGATCTCCTGGCGTCAGTGTCACTCGTAGTAGAGTCAAAGATAGTCTGCCCAGACTCCGCAGCGCTCCATGCTGTCACTGCCCCCAGCACAAAAAAAACGCTGACCTAGTACCTTGCATCCTTGTCACCACCTCGATGAAGCAAAGCAGAATGTTTGTTTCTTGCTGTCTTAATCATAGACAACAATGTACACTAGTTTTACTATGGTAATAAAGTGGGAGCAGGATTTTCCTTAATTGTCCTGCTAAGTAAGAGATGTACTGTCTCTTATAAAAATACACGTTGCAACACCCCTGCAAGGAGCAGAGGTCACTTGATTACGTGGCATAGCATCTGTGTTTAATTACTCACTCTAGCAGTAAACAAGATGCTCGCCTCTTCTGAGTGGCCCCTCAGGGCTGAAAGGGCTGAAGGGGGCTGAAGGGGGCTGATACCCCCCTCCTGGAGAAAATTTCTCCACACTATGGCCAAAGAGTGACTTAGGTGGTTCAGCCACTTGTAGAGGTGTACATAGAAACAGAAGATAGATGAATGGTTCAGAGAACCGACAAGTTGATAAATTAGACACATGTGCAACACTTGGGTACCTTAAAGATGCCCAAATGTTTGCACATGTGTCTAATTTATCAGAAGAGTCGATCTCATCTCTTCCTACACCTGTGGAAGAATATGCATAAACCTTACAACTCACACCTGAGTGAACAGTTAATAAGACGACGAGCTCATCAGATTAAACTTTTGAAGTCTCGTGTAAACGATCAGTTGACATCAGAGATTCATCAACGCACCAAGAATAGCAGTCACTTGTAGGGGGGATTCAGAGTTCCCGCGCGCGGAGCAAAAAAAAAATTGAAAATATATGAAAACTGAGTTATTGTTACCAAAAAATAGCTGAACTTTCTGGCTACACTCTGGTATAAATATTATCCTTGTACGATGTTTCTAAAAGGAATTACAGCCATTTATAACAGGCATGGTGACAGCGCTGACGCGACATATTGCGTAAGAAGCGCTGACTTGGCTTTGTTTACATTTTTTCCCCGTGTTATTTTTATCGTTTTCTTATATCTTTATGTCTAATATAATACAAATTTACCATCTGAGATCATTCCCGAGCAGGCGGAGCTAATATGGTCAAGGAACCAATCGAGAACCCCTGGGAATAGTGCACAAAATGGCCGACACCTCCAGCCAACAAAATATTCCATACCCACGCTAATATCAATTATAAGGCTTATTTATCTATCACAATTGATCTATTATGATATAATGCAATATAATAATAGCATATAAACATAAAAAGTACACCTTAAAAAATAATATGTAGCATAATATGACGCCCCGAGGAAAAAATTTCTATCGATATTTTCCCTGAAGGTGAAGAGAGGGTCCGACCTCTCTCATCAGTGATGAGAGAAAACGTATTTACAATGGTTAACTGTAATAAACACTCGTAGGTCACGCAAAAAGTGTAAAATAAAGCGAATTTTTCGGGGAAAATAATTATTTCCCGGGCAGCGGGGGTGCCGCGCGCTTCGGCCTATATCTCGAAAGTAAGTTATTTACCTATTTAGGGGGAATCCACCTTTATTTATGATTGAATTGACTTGATTTTCACAACAAACATAGGAGAATGATTGCTTTTACAAGGTAGCGTTCATGTTTCTGAACTATCCAAAATATGTTTAGATTTATGTGGACAACAAGGCCGACATCTTCGAATATATCAAAAAAGTTATGAAACTTAATTTTTTTTTGCATGAAGATAAGGTTTATTTTAGAAATCAAAACGACATTTGATGGAATTAGAGGTGTTCTATCAGCAGCAAGTGTCAAAACCACTTTTCCAAGTACCACTGAGTAGGACTCCCCTGCCAAATGTAATTTTTCGTAAATTTTGCATATTTCATTTCTTTTTTGGCCGATATGATTGAAACTTCGGCACAGGATACTCGATATAACCTTCTAATAGTACACCAAAAATGAACATAATCGGTTCATAAAAAAAATGTCGACAAAACGCGGACCGCATCCGCCCTTATACAGTCATCCGAGAAAATAAAATACAAAATTTGTACAGGCCTCATGTCGAATCCTAGACAGTGTGTCTTGTACCCCGAGGTTCAGCTGACCCACACTGAAACACTCGTGCTGAAGAAAGAAATCAATAGCAGTTACCATATGAGAACTGGGATACTCATTCAATAGTCAGCAAACCATTTAAACAAATGAGAGGGAGAATGTGCATTAGTAAAATTACGATAAGAACGCAAAGTACCACAAATCGATAGGTAACAGTTGTAAGAGAGTTGACAAACAAAATACTGTGCAAGCCAAAGTCAACAGAGGATACTACTTATGTGTGCAAGGAAGATGGGAAGTCAAGTGAGCTCACTCGACCCTAGCAACAGGGAAACGATCGATTCTACACTTAAACCATCTCATTCATTCTCACATGTAGGGTGGCCCGGTGGCCTGGTGGCTAAAGCTCCCGCTTCACACACGGAGGGCCCGGGTTCGATTCCCGGAGGGTGGAAACATTCGACACGTTTCCTTACACCTGTTGTCCTGTTCACCTAGCAGCAAATAGGTACCTGGGTGTTAGTCGACTGGTGTGGGTCGCATCCTGGGGGACAAGATTAAGGACCCCAATGGAAATAAGTTAGACAGTCCTCGATGACGCACTGACTTTCTTGGGTTATCCTGGGTGGCTAACCCTCCGGGGTTAAAAATCCGAACGAAATCTTATCTTATCTTATGAAGAATGAACAAGAGAATTTTCATTTTTTTTATATTTTATTTAAAATACACGTTACGAAAATAAATAAAAGGATACAGAGTCAGATAATACAAAAACAATTATGTTTTCATAAAGAAAACATATTGCTTGTGCTACATTGTCTTTAGAAAATTTCCTCTTCACATGACTCAGTACAACACCCAACACGTGTGTGGAAAAACAAGATTACACAATATTGTACCCAACATTAATCAAATCATTTCAACTTACAATAATATGTCACTTAGTACACTGTACACACATGATACATGAAAAATGTCTTTATACAAAAACTAAGGAAAACTGTGCAAGCAATACTATTTAAAAAAACAATTCTCAATTACCCCTTCCTATAAGCAACATATTCATTAATTAAGTACATGTAATAAAATATGTTTGAGCATTACATCCACAACCCCCCCCCCCGTCACCCCAGATCATACCATTGTTCACTGAACACAGAAACGAATAACTAGCATGATTTAAATCTTGAATATAATATCTTGTTGACAATAAAAAAAAAATTCCTCTTTAGTATAAGAGTCATAGATGATGCCAACATGACAAATAATATTTAGAAAAAAGAACATAAGATTGAATTTAGTATTATGACTAACTAAAAACCATTTATATAATTATGATTGTCGTCATCCATGAGACCTTTACACATGATATAGTCACGGACTCACATATTACATATTCTCATATGTAACAAAAATTGATACATATTACATGATTATGAAATTTATGTTCACAGGAATTATATCAGTGTCATACATGCCATTAACTTACATAAGATTATAAAAATACGAATCAATTTATTAGCCTGTCATCCCCTCACAATATCCCCCCCCCCCC
>NC_069438.1:1082587-1118857 GCF_026875155.1 Cherax quadricarinatus | reverse complement strand
CAAAACGGAGGCCCTCCTCTGATCTCACGCACCTCCTACATCCTTATGGATACACCACAGCAACATTCCACACTTTACTATACACCAATGAATTTATTATAATCGCCCTTTGCATAAGGTAACATCCCGCTCTTAGGCTTCGTATCCTTTTCACTACCTTCTCCCCTACAACTCCGAGTTCACTCGTCAAGCCTCCTGCTCATCGGCCATATATAAAACTCCACAAATTTTCAACTGTTCCTCCACTTCCATTTGAACTCCAACCCCATTCTCCCCCCTCCAAGCACCTCTCTAATAATCTTGATTTAGCTCTGTTGACACGCATTCCTTACGCCCTCCCAAAAACCTTCAACACCCTCCCTATCGTTCGCAACCCTTCTACACCAGTGATCAGTACAGTTGTATCATCTACATATCCCACCACCACATTAAACCCCACCCCCTCCCCATTTAAACTTCCCCCTCCTTCAACCATTTTATAAAATGGGTGCTGTATGCATGCGAACAAAATTTCAGACCCTTCTCCATTTCTATACTTCTGCCCAACCTACCATTAATTTGCACCTGTACCACCGACCCAGAATACAGTATTCTCAACCCACTTTACAACTCCTCACCAAAACTCAGACGTCTCAAACTGGCCCCAGAAACTCCCTATTCACACCGTCATATGCATTTTCCCAATCAATGCCTAAATTCCACCCCCATTGCAATCCTTCAAAAATTCCGAATTCGGCTATGCCATCTCTCATGCTACGTCCAGGAATCCCAACTGTCCCTTATGTAGTATATTCCCTATCACCTCTTCATCCTATTCCCTAGTATCTCGCAAAAATCTTATAGTCTGTACACATTAAAGATATGGCCCTGTACGTGCTCAGTGTTCTACCCTCCTGCTTTTTCTAACACAACCACTCCCGTCCTCTGTGTCATTCCTAACTTACCTTCCCTCAGCATGCAATTCATTACCTGTACCAGACAATACTTTATATGGTCCCATTGAACTCTATAAAAATCATTCGAAATCCCATCTATTCCTGGCGCTTTTCCAGTATTTAAATTGAACACCACCTCTTTCACTTCATCCATACTAATTACACCATTCATCCCAACTATCTCCTCCCCACACGTCCCCAAGGCATGCACCCCTTCCCCTTCCTCACAAACTATCCCAACGTTCCCCTTCGCCCACTTCCTTTGAAACCAATAATCGGCATAATTATTCATGCCTTCCGTTGTCTCTAGCGTTTGCCCCTTATAATATCCTCCCAAATCTTCACTAACCTCTAAGTTTAAAATCGTTGGATCCTTTTGCCTGGTTCTAAAACTTCTCAAAACACTTCCCGAAGGCTTGTCTCCCCACAGTACCGCTTCCACCCCTCGCCCTTACCCTTATTCATCAAATCTTTCATTATGTATTTCCTTCAATATATCTCTTAGCGCATTTTTTTTCGTACTGCCTTCCCTCCCCTTCCTCATCAAAACTCATTGAGCTGATGCTCCAAATAATTTTGTAATCCATACTTCCACTAGCCTCCTCCGGGTCCCTTTTTTTTATAAAAACTCGCTTTAACCTGGTTTGGCTCTTTTTTCCACCATTCCCAAGAGACTCGTTCTCCCCTTCCCTGGCACCCCACAAATTTGGCAACCATTCACCAAACTCCACACCTCACCTCCCTCTTCCTCACTAGTCGCTCTTTTAACTTCCAAAACCCTGATTGTATCTTAACCCCCCCCAATCCAGCTCTCCCAAAAACTGCCCTATGGTCAGAAACCCCACATCCAAAGTTCTTACTTCCCTCACATAACTGTCTCCGACGTATAGATTCTATCTGACCCGCGCTGCATAACCTCTTCTGACAAAAGTAAACTCTATTCGCCATGAAACCCCTCCCCAAATCCCTAACCCCCAATCCTGCAAACATTGCGTAATGCCTCTAACACACACCCCCCCCTCGGCTCCACGCCCCCTCCCTTATGACACAGTTCCAGTCTCCTCCAATTATAGTGACTATAAGGTTAACCCGTAAATGTTATATCAAAATCTCTCTTACAAAATCCTCTTTTACTTGACTGTGCTCTCCGCTGACACGTAAACCCCTTTTAAAACATCCCTAGTTTCTCCCCACTCACCATCCCCTCCCCCTCCCCCCTCTTCCCATTTCAATTACATAGGGACTGTTTTCCTTCAGAGCTACAGCCACTCCCCCCTTTTAACCTCATAGACCCACTCCATACAACTTATATTCTTTTAGTAGCAATGCACAGCCAACCTTATAATTATGCTCTTGAATAAAACATACATCTAATTATACCTCCTTAGGAACCATTCCATCCAGATTCTTTTCACTTCAGCCCTCAAACCATTTACATTAATTGTTACTACCTTGAATTACTTTAATAGTGGCGGCTTTCCCCTCCTTCTAGGTAGATGTCCTACTAAACCTCCCTGTTGGATAGGTTCTTTCTTGGCAGCTGCCTGGTCACTTCCCCTCCCCCCCTTGTTCTTAGAACTGTTCATCCCTGCTTTCCCCCTTTCCCCCTCACTCCGTGTGGCTCACTTCCTTTTTTCAAGATTTTACCCCTGATCGCTCCCCCTGGAGTGAGAATGTCGTCCATCTCCAAAGTTCCAGCCGTTCGCTTACGTGAAATTCCGTCACCACACACTTCTTCATCTCTCTTTCCCTTTCCCCTATGTACTGCCACAACTGTGTGCCAGTGCCATGAGTGCGCAAATTTTCCCCAATCACTAAATCATTATGTGATTTTCACCGACATGTGTTCACTCTTGCTTCCCAGACTACCTCAACTTCACTCAGAAAGGAGCTTACAACCTCCTCCAGCAATCCATCCTGTGTTCCTACACACTCGTTTCATTCGTTCTCGTCGTTGTTGTTGCAGTCTCCGGGGCCTGCCGGTAACGTTACACATTCGTCCATTACCTCCTCCGCCTTGTCAACTTCCTCACTCCACCGGAAAATTTGTCTTATTGGGGGTACCCTGTCTCCAACGCATCTATACCTAACTGCTGATTTATAGGTAATGGTATCTGATCTGTCCTTCCCGCTTTCTTATGCCATTGATCTGCCATATGGTCATAAGGGCCCACACAATCTGCAAGTTTCCTCTGTCCTGAGTAATGCACGTAGACCTGAGTCCCGAAGTCGTCCAAATTTCACATTTCGATGGAATTGGCTGCCTTAAGGTCATTTTCAGTGTAAATGATCCCTCAGGCAACCCCTCATAAGGTCCATTCTTCCCCCACCCAAATCTGCTGTGTGGATTTTTCCATGGTTTTTGGAACACTGCTACCACATCTGTTTGTTGCCCCCCAAATGGAACATTTCCCTTTCTTTTACCAACGTCAAAGTAACTCGGGCACATCATGGAGGCATACCTCCACTGCAGTGTTCACGGCATTTGTCTCTCTTGATATTTTGTAACGATGCTAAAAGTAGAAGCCTGCCTCCTTGGAACTTGATGAATATTTGTAATTCCATTTATGGCTGCTCCATACAATTCGTCATTCGGGATGTCATATACTTCTCCGATCGTAGGCAGGAGCACCTGCATCGCTGTTTTTGTAAGCGTGCCATGTACCAATTCGACACAGACCGTGTTCACACGACGCCCATGTCTATCCGCCATTTTGAATATTCAAAACAGGGAAAATGCACAGAAAACCAGCTTTAAACAGGAGCGTCTGTGCAGCAGGTCCAACGGCCCGAGAGCGATGAGGACGTGTCTAGATAAAGAAAAAAATGAAAGTGATGCTTTTTTTCATTTTACTCATTCTAACTTAGAAAGAAAACAATTCTGACAGCTATTGTGTGATGATGGTGAAAGTTCGGTTTCTGAATGTTTTCTCCCTTGGGTCAATCATTTACCTTGGTGATAAACATAACTGAATAAACAGAAATTGAACAAGCGATGGTGAATGAGCTGTTTTCATATTTTTGGCAAAAACTTCTTAAGTGAGAAACACTAGAATGAAACGTTGAATCATTGCTGGGAAACATTTCTGACCTGACAATAATGTAATGAAGTAATGACGAATGTATGTCTTTCTTTGGATTACAATACATTGATGAAAATGATTTTTTGGCTTGGAAGCTAATGAATAGTGAAGCAGAATTTGTTTTTTTTTTTGGTTCATTACCTTACTTGGAAACACTTCTGACATGATTACTTTTCATTAATTTATTAATCTGCTTCCTTCTTTTGTTGAAAATATATTGTAAGAAAACACTTTGGTGAGACATGTACTGAAAAAATAATAGTTTGGGAAATGATAGGGAAAAATTCTGACAATATAGTTATTGGGAAAGAGTGATTTGTAAATGTACAGTATTTATTTCTTTGGCCTCTATTTTTTAGGGGGGAAACACTCCTTGCAATGATAGTTACTGAAATGTTGATGGCTGTGTGATTCATTCTTTGACTCTACCATTCTGGGAAACATTTCTGCTCTTGCAAGACAAAATTTTGTCTGAGTGTTGGGTAATGCTTTATTTGGGGAAAATGTGATAAATTTTAAACGAATAACAATTTTGACTTACTTGTGAGATCACTGTTGAACCTCTGTGTGGCTTTGAGAACCTGCAGGTATATCGTTCAGATGAAACTCGGTCTCAAACTTCTGATTCCTTCGATGTCATGCCTACTGAGAGCCCATTATCCGTTCCCACTTGCCGTGATGAGAAATACTAGCTATTCTTTTAGTCATTCTAACAATTGTAAGAGTTACGTTTAAAAATATCTGTTCTCACACAAACTAATCTAAGAATCAGTAAAAAAATTATGTGAAAAAAAGGCTAAATAAACTGAGCAATAATATACGGAGAGACACTAACATAAGAACAAAAGAAAGAAGGAACATTGAAACAGCCCTACTGGCCCATGCGAGGCAGGTCCAAATTTTTACACCGGCTTAAGCCAATGCCTTGACCTAGTGAGGTCAGACAAGTCCATTGAAGGAGGAGACGGCATCCGACCTAGTAGCACAAGCTAGTCATGTCCAACTCACATCCTCACACACCTAATCATATATTTACCCAACCTATTTTTAAAACTACACAATGTTTTAGCTTCTATGACGGTACTCGGGAGTTTGTTCCACTCATCCACAATCTATTACCAAACCAGTGGTTTTCTATATCCTTCCTGAATCTGAATTTTCCAAATTAAAACCATTGTTTTCGAGTCCTGTCTGTGTTAGATATTTTTAGCATGCTATTTACATCCCTTTAATATAATTTCTGTTTTCCATTTATACACCTCATCAAACCCCTCCAATTCTACGCCTTTCTAGAGATTTGCAGATTCAGGGCCCCAATCTATCCTCATAGGGAAGATTTCTGATACATGGGATCAACTTTGTCATCCCCCTTTTGTATGTTTTCCAGAGGTTTTATAACCATTCTGTATTACGTGACCAAATGTGCAGAATAATCTAAATGAGGCCTAAACCAAGTTTATGTAGAGTTGAAGAACAACCTGAGGACTTTTTTATTTATACTTATTGCTATGAAGCCAAGGATTATGTTAGCTTTATTGTAAACACTTATGCCTGTTGTCCTGGATTCAGATTACTGCTAACATGAACTCCTAAATCCTTTATGCAATCCGTAATATTAAGATCTACATTATTTAGTTTATAGGTAGCAGGGTTATTTTCCTGTCCAACATTTAGAACTTTGCATTTGTCTATATTAAAAACTGCATTTGCCATTTTCTCTGACCACTGCATCAGTCTATTCAAATCATCATCAACATTATTTACAAAATCTATACTCGAGTTTTTTAAAGATGGCTTTCACGTAACACTCCCTTCCCCTACCTGCAGCTAGAATTGTTTAGCTTAAACGTAAATGAGTTATGTTACTTGGTCTGACAAAAGATTCAAATTTCCAAATTATGTCCATATTTATACATCATATGTCGCTCAGGTGGTTGTAAATGATTGTCAGTTATTCTGGGGTTATGTCACCTGTTAGTAAATAATTCCTGGATATAAAAAGAGTGAAGCCGTGAACCTTCAAAAACAATTTGAGATTCACTATACTTTAGCATAAAAATAATGAAAAAACCTAGATTATTTCTGCAAAATATAATCCAACGTTGGAAGTGAAAAATAGACAATATTTTAATACGATTTACCTAAATTATAAAAATAAAACATACAAGATAATCTAGGTGATAGAAACACTGGAATAACTAAATATACACTTCAAAACTCTGTTGAGAATTTTTGGCCTTACCTGCTGTGTTTATTATGAATATATATAATGAACACTTAGCTGATAAATGACAGCAAATCGTCTACACAGCCGCCCCTGCAGACGAGGTCTAGAAGCTGTCGAAACCATCACAACAGTGGGCTGTCAAGAGATACAATTTGTAAGTATAAATTACCCCTAGGGGGTGTTATGTCAGCATATTTCATTCGATGATGGCTGACGAAATACTTACTTGTTTGGACTCAAAAGTCCACACCTTACTGCCGATTATAGGTTGATTACAAACTCCTTGTGACTCAAGAATTGCGCAATCCCCCGATCTACAAGAAATTCGTAACATACCTTGCTCTTTGTAACGTGAGCTATGGTGTTCTCAAAACCTTCGACAGATATCGGTTTACTTGATAGAAGCTAAGTGTCCTTGGATGTCCACTTCCATTGTCAGGAAACGCACATGGTACACTAGTTCCACAAGATTTGTCTTTTTTTCCAAGTTTCACAAGAGAGCCGACCCAAAAAACCTCCTTAAGGTTTTTGCAAGAGACACCCCCTTTTTCCCAAAAACCGCACAGATCTCCTGGCGTCATTTGTCACTCATAGTAGAGAAAAAGATATCGCCCAGACTCCACAGGCTCCAGCTGTCACTGCCCCCCGCAAAAAAAAAAACGCTGACCTAGTACCTTGCATCCTTGTCACCCCCCTCGATGAAGAAAAGCAGAATGTTTGTTTTCTTGCTGTTTAATCTGAAAACAATGTACATAGTTTACTTGGAAATAAAGTGGGGCGGGAAATTTTTCCTTTAATTGCCTGCAAAAGTAAAGTTTGTACTGCTCTTATAAAAATACACTTAACACCCCTGAAAGGAGCAAGGTCCTTGTTCGTGGCATAGCATCGTTTTTAATTACTCACCTAGCAGAAAACAAGACCTCGCCCCTTCTGAGTGGCCCCTCAGGGCTGAAAGGGCTGAAGGGGGCTAAAGGGGGCTGAACCCCCCCTCCTGGAGAAAATTTCCCCACTGGGGGGCCGGGGGTCGCGCGGGGGTGAATATTCATCATTTAACATAATTTGATTTTCTCCTCCCCAAACCACTGGCTTTCTTTCTGAACTGCTTTAGTCTGTGGTGTTGGGGAAATCACAAATTTTTTTTTTAACACTGTGTAATTCTAACGGCACTAGTTTATTTTTGCCCTTTTCACTTCCCTTTTCCCAAAAAACATCAATGCCTGATATTCCTTTGCATCAGGATATATGGTCACAATTTTTTCCAAGTGGCCTTGGGGACCTCGGCCCATCTTTGGCAAACATTGTCACCGGGTCTTAAGGACTTATGTTTTTTAGGAATCCCACTCCATAGAAGTGTTTCTAATGAAGTGAGTTCTTTCCCCAAAAATTTTTTCCCCAACATTCAACACTTTTTTAAAGGTGTTTAATTTTACGTCTGGTTGCTCAGGTTCAAAAATGTGGTCCTCTATGATTTCTTTATCATTCGGGGGAGGAAAAAGGTTCGAGCCTTCTGCCTGGAGAAAATAGGGGACTTAAACTTTAAAAGTCCAGTCTTTCGGTAACAAAAGTTAGAGGTTGTTGTTGACTCTATTTTCTATCTCAGTCACAATGACGGAAAATCTTCAAATTCTATTCTCGACGAGAAGATCTTCCAAAACAACTTTTTTACTGCCGATCATTTTTCATAAAATCCCCCGTCCCATGGAGATTTAAAAGGGGAATGTATCTCCAACGACATTGGTTGATTCACATCTGTTGTACTTCTGGTTGATAAAAGATTTCTTTAAAGCAGCCCCGCACAAAGTTCGTTGATTATCTAAAATTCACAGTCTGGGACTCCCCTTCGGCTGAAAACTTCTAAATTTAATTTGTTTAAAAGTTTACGACATGTCAGGGGCTACTTTAGATGTATCCCTTTGTTGTAGCAAAAGTAAACAAAAGATGTCCCTTGAGGGGGAATTTTGTCAACTTTTTTTGGTTTAAAAAATTATTGGGTCCAGTGTAATCTTACCTGTCACCTCAAATGGAAAGTGATATGACAAACCTTTAAATTTGATATGGGGGTGGACGGATATGACATACTCCATATCGTAGGACGAAAAGTAAACAGTCCTTTATTTGTTTTTTCACCTTTGTCGACCTTGAGGACCCGTGGGGGATTGTCGTATATGAAAATGGTCAGCTACCCCCCCAGAAAACCGTTACGGGGGGGGCGTTTTGCAAATAGTTTTGTTAGCCAATGATTCTGGGGATTAATTTTGGGATTATGGCTTCTTTAGGTAGAAAAAAAAATTAGAATTCTTCCTCAAATTTTAAAATTTTTTCTGAGTGAGATAAAGCCCTAAAGATTAATCAAACGGTTTCTTTGGGGGATTTATTTGTGTTCTAAAAAATTTAATTTTCTGTAGAGAAAAAAAATTTTCTGTATTATTTCACCAGTATTTAATGGGTTCAAGAATTCATAATCGGGTTTAATTCTTTTAATGTTTTTAAAAGAAAGAGCTGAAATTTAAGAGTTTACCCAAAGATGAGATTTGATCCATCAAGACTATTTCTGTTGTGTCGATATTTACAAAACTTTTTCTGCTGTGTTCAAGCGAATGTTTCTTCTGGCATAATGTGAGCTTTTGTGTCCCAGTTTTTTTCTCGGGAGACCCATTCGGTCCGTGGACCCCAAAAATTTTTACCCAAAAAATTTTCTTGAGTGGGACACCACGTGAAAAAATGTCAGTGGTTTTCTTGGGTAAAAAGCGAAGAAAGAGATAATCTCTCTGCATCTTTTTTTTTCTGCATTTGTTCTGTAATGCCCCTTTACTCTTATTATTTTTTAAACCCAGGGAAAAATGCCCATTTTTTCACTCCAGTACGGTTTTCTCAAGTGAGGATCAAGTACTTTGTTGAGATAGACAGCTAATTTTGTACCTACATAGAGTGCTGTCATTCCATTGTGGTATGTTCTGCCCTTAAAGGGTGTACCCGGGGCCTTTAAATAATTAGTTTTCTTCCTTTCAGCTTTACTCTGTAAGCTAAGCGCCATCCCCTTTGGTTAAAGCATCACAGAACACAGTATTGGGGGACTTTTTCCCCTTGCCCTTTTTTGTCGGGGGAAATTTTAAATTTGATGAAGTTTTTTTAAAACTCCGGGGTATTTCATCCCCTGCTTGACTCTTTTCTAGAGGCAATTCTCATCCCACCCAATTTTTGATTTTCCATGCATCTTGCAAAACATTTTCCCCTTTATGGAAATTGGTGGACGGGTCCGGGGAAATCAAAACATTGTGACCCCTCTACAGTAACTACGTTTAGTGGTGTATGCATGATTTTTTGTTTTCCTTTTGAGACTAAAAGTATCTTCCCTTGTTTTCCCAATTTAAAGCCCAGATTTGTTCAATCAGGAATTTAGTTTAGGGAATCTTCTTTAATAATTTCCCCCTTTAAATTGCTTTGAATTTGTATTCCACATCCTAAGGCATTTTTGCTTTTTCATCTCCTTGTTGCTTCTCTGTAAAAGGGTTTTAAAATCCCCCTCTTTATTCACATCCCTTGAAGATTTCCACAAAAAATTTTTTTCTTTAAGACTTTTTTGAAGGGCTTTCAGATTTCTTCAAATGTGTTTTTTGGTTTTCTGTAAAAAGGGGGAGGGGATTTTGCCCCAAAATAATATGTTGAAACGATAAGTTTTCACGGGACTTTAGGATCAGGGATTTTCAGGCCACAAGAATGGGTTTTTAATCTATTTTTTCTTGTAGTCCTACTTTAAGAAAGCCTTGGAAAATCGCCGTGTAGGCTATGGGTTGTGTGAAAATTTCATAAGCATTTCCCAAAGCTTCTAGTTAGTGAGGGCCCCGGCATCGGACAGTCTTAAGACTTCTACATCTTTTTTTGCACGTGCGTAAAAATTTTATACAACACGTAGTGGGTGGTTCAGAATCTTTTCTGCTCCATGGTGGGGGAAAAGAAAAGAGGTTTTGTCTTCAACTTATTTCGATATTTCCTAATGAATTTTTGTCCAACTTTTTGTATGATATTATCAAACTCGTAGTCCCGGGTTCTTTCCCGAGCTATGTATTTGGCTTTCATCTGTCCGAAAGCCTTTCGATAATTGTAGCAGATGTGGTGGATTTAATTCCATGGAAAAATAACCCAAAACTGTCCCTTTATATTTTACATGTCCAAATATTGTTATAATCTGAGACTCTTGTGGGCTTGGTTTATTTAATCAATACCCATGATTTTAAAACCCAATTTCAAAATGGTTCATTCTTTCTTCCATAAAAATTTTTTGGTACTGTCAGCGGTTATTCTCGTAACTATACATTTTCCCCTGAATCAATATAGCTTCTTTCCCCCTTTGGAGGAAAAGGGACCAATATCTGTGGCCCCCCCGTTTTCACAAAATAACATCATGTTTACTTTATTATTTTGCACAAAACAGTGATAAAAATCACTTCCAATGTTAATCAATTTGGCTAAAATTTTGTCCGTCTGTATGTCAGGAAGGGTAATTGACCTTAGTGCTTTCGTGTGCAAATGTTTCTTTTAATCCCTGGGTCTGCACAGACTTGGCAAATCCCTACTACCACAGCTTTTTGTCTTTTTCCTGTTTTTAACCAACAGTGATTTGGTAGGCATATGTTGTTTACCAGAATTGTGGAAAAAACCGTATATCTAACTGTATTTTTTGGATAGGGTTGTTTATTCAGTTTTGCAAACTGATCTTCTTTTGAAAGGCCCCTTTTTGGGGTTGATCAAATAGTGTTGCACATTGGTTTTGTGTAATTTATTTGATAACTCAACTCGAGCTTTGGGAGAGCATTTTCTTAAACTTACTTACATTTTTGTTGTTGCTTGTTGACTTCCTGATTCTGTGGGAAATTGCTGCTGTTCAGCAAAAGTATTTGGGCAATGTTGATGATGCATACCCTTGATTTTAAAACCTTCTTCGTGAGCATTTTCTCCCTTTTGTTCACCCAAACACTTTATGCTCTTTTCAGTTGATGAACACTTGTTTACGTGCCTCCCTTGATGTTTTGAAAACAAACTGTGCCCAAAGTGTTCCCTCCAAAAATACACATTTTGGAAAATAGTTTAAGTATGAAGTTGTTTACGTTATTGTAAACACCCGCTTGATAAATCCTATATGGGATTTCCCATTATGTTTTAGTGGGATAGGTTACTCTTTTTATACGAGTTGAAGGTTTATTATCCACTGGATTGTGGATTTTTCATCTTGCCTCGTTGCTTTCTGCATGAAAAATATTGTTTGTAAAAATATTGCTAATTTCCTCAAAGTAAATAGGTTTATTGAAAATAATATTTAATCGTTCAATTTTTGGTGACAAAAATTTTCCTGTACAATACCCTGATAAACCAATCACATTTTCTTAGGTCATATTTAGCACCTAGGATCTGAGATTTGTCTAATGTAAATTTTAAATGCCTGTAAGTTGAAAAAAAAAATGTTTTGGGGGGCTTTAAGCTTGAAATTTAAAACTGATGTTAACTCTTGCCTTGTCATCATCAAAATAATTGTCTGCTAAAAACCGTAAAGGGATTTTATTTAAACCTTTAACCACCGGAAATGACTTAATCGTTCTGGGTTCTCCCCTTTACAAAACATTTTAAAGGGAATTGATTAGATTTTATCTAAGTCAGTTTTGGGAATTTCTATGGATTGAAAAAACTAATGAATTCTTCATAATTATGACCTTGGAAAATGGTAATGACAATGTAGGTAAACTTGGTAAAGGGGCACTTTTTGTTTTTACAGGTGTAACAGGGGTTTTACACTAGTTTCAGTAGGTCTCTGTGACAGAGTTTTAGGCAGATAGCCTGTTTTCCTGTCCCCCTTAATTTTTGATCACTAAAAATTCCAAAAAAAATTTTTAATTTTTCCCCAAGGATTGATTCAAAAAATTTATTTTATAATGTGTTAGTCTGAATTAATTATTTTCTTTCGTTGTGTAAATAATTCAAACTTACCCCAAAATCATCAAAATCTATGTTTTTATCTTGAGTTTTCCTAGCAGACGAAATTAGATTTTTTTAAATTGTGTAATTTAGTCTGTAAAGACTGAAACTGGTTTTCAAACAAGCCTTTTAATGGGGGATACTGAAAATTCTAGCACCACACTTGATGTTTTAAAAACACTGTACTGTATAAAAGTGATTTTTGTTATTTAAGTCAGCAAAATCGAGTCAGAATACTGACCCCCTAGCTTTAACTCAGGGTCAATGACCTGAAGGGGGACACCGTCAGTGTCTGGGTTTTGGCCCTTTGAGTTTTCTGTGTCACCGCCCATGAGATTAAACGAAAAAAGATGTTTTACACTTCATTACTTTAAACTTAAAAGTCACGTATAACTGTAATAAAGTGAATATTACTTACACTATATAAATTTTACCTTTAATATTTTTGAAAAACTTCACTTTATATATAAGTTCCCCTAATTTTAACAGGTAATCTATAAGAAAAAAACTTTAAAACACTCTTTCTCTTTAATTTCTGTCTATAAACATTATAAACACGGGGTATATATACACTAACAAACAACATCACTTGTGTTGCTGTTGTATTTAAACGCATTTTCCCGATTGGAGCAGTGGGTGCAGGTTTTGGGGGAGTCACCAGCTCCCGTTTTTTTGGGTGAACGCGGGTGAGCGCCCGTTTTCTTTTGGGTGAACGTGGGTGAGCGCCCTTTTCTTTTGGCTCCCAATTCCCGTGATTGGTCTGGAGGACTCTTTATACTTATTTATATTTTAAAAAACTAGTTTTACAGCTTTTTTCGAAGGACCTTGGCTCATAGGTTTTTTTGTCATGTAGTACAACTATTTGGACCACAGTGTGGTCTTTATCCCGGTTCGAGCAGCCCAAAAATCTGTTGAGAATTTTTTGGCTTACCCGCTGTGTTTTTTGAAAATATATAATAAAAACTTGCGAAAAGACAGCAAACGTTACACGCCGCCCCTGCAGACGAGGTCTAGAAGCTGTTTTGAAACCCTCACAACAGTGGGGTTAAGAGATCAATTTGTAAGTATAAATTTCCCCCAGGGGGTGTTATGTCCATATTTCATTCGATGAGGCTGACGAAAACTACTTGTTTTGGGCCAAAATCCCACCTTACTGCCCATTTTAGGTTTGATTACAAACTCCTTTTTTTACTCAAGAATTGCGCAACCCCCGATCTACAAGAAATTCGTAAAATACCCGCTCTTTGTAACGTGAGTATGGTGTTCAACACCTTCGACGATATCTTTATAAATGAAATGTCTTTGGGGTCCCCGTCTTCCATTGTTAGGAAACGACACTGGTTAAATATGTTCCAAAGTTTGTCTTTATTGTTTACAATGTATCACAAGAGAAGCGATCAACCTCTCTTAAGTGTTGTGCTAGAGCACCTTGTTACACCTACGCACAGATTCCTGGCTCATGTCACCCGTTAGTAGAAAAAAATTTTTTGCCCAGACTCCGCAGCGTCCCTGCGTCACTGCCCCCAGCACAAAAAAAAAAAGCTGACCCAGTACCTTTCATCCCTTTCACCACCCCGATGAAGCAAAGCAGAATGTTTTTTTTCTTGTTCAACAAACCCCCCCCTGTACACTGTTTTTCTATGGTAATAAAGTGGGGCAGGATTTTCCTTTAAATTTTCCTGTAAGTAAGAGATTACGTTTTATAAAAAAACACGTTGCAACACCCCCCAAGGACAGAGGTCACTTTATTACGTGGCATAGCATTGTGTTTAAATTACTCACTCTGCAGTAAACAAATGCTCCCTCTTTAGTGGCCCCTCAGGGGTGAAAGGGCTGAAGGGGGTGAAAAAGGGTGATACCCCCCCCCTGGAGAAAATTTTTCCACACTAGGCCAAGAGTGACTTAGGTGGTTCAGCCACTTTGAGGTGTACATAGAAACAGAAAAAAGATGAATGGTTCAGAGAAGACAAGTTGATAAATTAGACACATGTGCAACACTTTGGGGACCCTTTAAAAATGCCCAAAAGTTTGCACATGTGTCTAATTTATCAGAAAGTCGATTCATCTCTTCCTACACCCGTGGAAGAAATGCATAAACCTTACAACTCACACCTGAGTGAACAGTTAAAAAAGACGATCATCAATTAAATTTTGAAGTCTCCGGTGAAACATAGTTGACATCAGGATCACAACCACCAAGAATAGCATCATTGTAGGGGGGTTCAGATTTCCCCCGCGCGCGGAGCAAAAAAAAAAAATTGAAAATATTAAAACTGTTTTTGTTCCCAAAAAATGCTAATTTTCGGGCTCATTTGGTATAAATATTATCCTTGTACGATGTTTCAAAAAGGAAATTTTACCCCATTTATAACAGGCAGGGGTTGACAGCGTGACGCGCATATTGCTAAGAAGCGCTGACTTGGTTTTGTTTACATTTTTTCCCCGTTTTTTTTTATCGTTTTTTATATTTTTTGTCTAATTAATAAAAATTTTTCCCATCTGAGATCTTTCCCGAGCAGGGGGGACTAATATGGTAAAGGGAAACCAATCGGGAACCCCCGGGGTAGTGCACAAAATGGCCGACCCCTCCACCAAAAAAAATATTCCATCCCACCTAATATCAATTATAAGGCTTTTTATCTATCACAATGATCTATTATGATATAAACAATATAATAATACATATAAAAAAAAAGTAAACCTTTAAAAATAATATTACATAATTGACGCCCCCAGGAAAAAATTTCTATCGATATTTTCCCTGAAGGTGAAGAGAGGGTCCCACCTCTTCATCAGTGATGAGAGAAACGTATTTACAATGGTTAACGTAAAAACACCGAGGTCACGCAAAAAGTGTAAATAAAACGAATTTTTTCGGGGGGAAAAAAATTATTTCCCGGGCACGGGGTGCCGCGCGCTTCGGTAATTCGAAAGTAAGTTATTTACTATTTTTGGGGGGAATCCACCTTTATTTTTTGATTTAATTGACTTGATTTTTTCCCAAAAAACATAGGAGATGATTGCTTTTCAAGGTACGTCATTTTTTCTGAACATCCAAAATTTTTTGTTTAGATTTATTGGACAAAAAGGCCCACATCTTCGAATATATCAAAAAAGTTATGAAAATTAAAATTTTTTTTTGCATGAAAATAAGGTTTATTTAGAAATCAAAACGACATTTGTGGAATTGGGTGTTCTACAGCAGCAAGTTCAAAACCCCTTTCCAAGTACCCCGAGTAGGACTCCCCCGCCAATGAATTTTTTTGTAAATTTTTTCATATTTAATTTCTTTTTTGGCCCATATGATTTAAACTTGGCCAGGTACTCGATTAACTTCAAAAATACCAAAAATGAAATAACGGTTATAAAAAAAAAATTTGACAAAACGCGGGCCCCAACCGCCCTTATACATATCGAGAAAATAAAAAACAAAATTTGTACAGGCCTCAGTCGAATCTAGACAGTGGGTTTTTGTACCCCCCAGGTTCAGCTGACCCCCACGAAAAAACTCGTGGGGAAAAAAAAAATAGCGTTACCTATGAGAAGGGATACTCTTCAATAGTCAGCAAACCATTTAAAGTAGGATTCTTTTCATAAAAGTTTTACAAAGACAGCTAGTTAAGGAGATCGGTATAAATGTATAAAGCTGTTGGGAATGTTCTAAGTCCAGAAGATCCTTCTTGGGATGTGAAGAAACTAATGCTAGTTATCCTGGGCGTAGGTTGGTGTTTGTCGATGTTAGGAAATCTGTCAATAATGGTTGTTAGCTATTCACTCCAGATAATCAAGGTGAGATGAGGAGTCACTATGCCCAGTATGTCTCGTTGACTGGTTTCTCTCTACACTAAACTAGATCCACTCTGATGACCAGCCATGCAACAGAGCTGATAATGAACAAAGGGACAAGGTTACAAGATGGTTAATATGTATAATTTAAGAAAGACAAGGGGTGGTAAATTTGCTTCAGTGTCCTACTGGCAAACAGGATAGACATAAAGAATTAAATACTCCTGATATATCACTTAGGAGAAGACTGGAGGTGAAGTGATCCAAACTTCAACCCACACCAGTTAAGGTTAACACTATCAGAGTAAACTTAAAGAACTAACACTCGAGGAATTGAAGTTTTCTAGCAACCCGCTAGATGGGAGTGTAGATGGACACACTAACGGCTCCCAGGAGCCTAAAAACCATAAGTTCATTTTAACTGCTTTTCCCTCACATAATCTTCCTTTCCAAAACAATTCGGAGGGAAATAATTTATTTAACTGAGGGAGAAAAAACTATTTACAAAATCGGCTCAACCAATCGAGAAGTGAAATTAAGACATGGGGCAAACATCTGGGTATCTTTATTGTGACGTTTTCGCCAACCAGTTGCTTTATCAATTACAAATTCCAAGACATAACTTGAAGGACAGTAGAACTATGTACAGAAGATGAGGTAATTCAGTCCCTCAACCTTGGAGTAGGTGCGAAGAGCACGTAGTCGTGAGAGTTCTGAAGTGGAAGCAGGCGCTGGATTGCTTATTTACTAAGGTAGGTGGAAATGGGACGGGTGCAGAGGAGGACCATTTTCACTTGTAGGCGGATTCCCCAGTGGAAGTAGGTCCCAACCAAAGAGAAGATCCTTACCTAAAAAAAAAATTTCCCCCCCTCTTCGGTTTAGTTGTAGCAGTAGTTGTCGTGTCCGTGAAGGTTATGTACATGTCCTTAGAATTCAAAGATTCATGATGTTGCAGAGTCTTGACAAGTTGTGTAAGAATGTATACAAGACCGACAAGATGAAATTAGACACATGTTGCAACATCTGGGTATATTTATGTAGGGACGAGTCGCCATCAGTGGCTTTATTCAATACAAAATCCAGGACATGAAGCAGTAGAACTATGTACAGGAAGATGAGGTGGCGTTTGCGACTCCAAGGAGTCTAGAAGACGCATATCTCCGCAAACAGGCTACGACGGATTCATCATCTCTGCAGACGATGGGTGCAGAGAAACCCTGCCATACCGCAGATCTTCAGCCAGTCTAACCAAGTCAATGACCAGTATTTCCCAACCTCGAAGCCTCAACCAGGCGTCAAGGTCAAGAAACCCTCCTGCCCCCCTACCTCAACGAAAAGGAAAAAAACAGGAAAACAAGAGGGAACAGGCGGCATCAACAGGGTAAATTTGTCAATGCGCTCAGCAGGCGGCACTAAACGAGCCCCACCAGCCATAGACGACAATGCAGGCATTCCTTACCGGCACAGGTGCTTTGCAGGCTCAAATGCACCTTCACTTCTGCAGATCCTGGCTACCAAACCTGGTATACAGCAACTGACCACGGGTGCATACAATAAGAAATCCAACCCTCAGCAGTCCCTACAAACCACAACAGCCAGTTAAATATCCTTAACCCCGAACCCAACCCAAAAGCAGGCCCTCAAAAGGGGGATTCTCGTAGCACTCTCAAGGTGTTCAACACAGTCAACTCCACGGAACAACAGAGCGTATTCCGGCAGCTATGGTCAATACGCTCATGAGGTGTGCTTACTGACCGAGGAGGAGTGAGGGATGACCATAAATTTGCAGGTCTCAGAGCGGGAGGACTCAGCTCCAGTCAGGAACAACAGCGATGGAATAACATCGGTACCATATCACCCCTCAAGGTCCTACAATGGACATTCAGGGCCTGAGGGGCAAACAGACACCTCTTGTCTGGAGGCTTAATTCGGGATCGGGTTTGAAATCGTCTTGCTACAAGCAAACTCTGACTGTTCCGACTATGTGCCAAAGACTACCCAGTTTTGCTGGTATTTTCGGCGCATGGACCCGGGCATTCACTGCAGAGGCCACAGCTGTATTTGTATCCAATACAATACATTACGAGGTTTATAGGCCCAACCTGTGGACTGTGGGGAGGATGTCGAGGAACAGGCCATCCTTGCCACACATACCTGGGGCGCCAATTACCATCTATAAATCTACAAGAACCAAGACTCAATATTATTCCAGACTATGGAATAATATGGAGATTCTTGGGTTCTTGTAGATGTTTAGATGGTAATGGGCGACCCAGGTATGTGTGAAGGATGGCTGTTCCTCGACATCATCCCCACAGTCTCACAGGGTTGGCATTACCTAGTAAGGTATTGTATTGGATACAAATACAAGCTGTGCCTCTGCAGTGAATGACCGGGTCCATGCGCCGAAATACCCAGGCACAACTGGGTAGACTGGGCACATAGTCGGAACAGTCAGAGGTTTCTTGTAGCAAGACGTTGTTCACCGATCCCGGAATTACTGCCCTCCAAGCAAGAGGTGCTGTTTGCCCCTCAGGCCTCGAATGTTCCATTGTAGGACCTTGAGGGTGTGATTTGGTACCCCGAGGTTTATTCCATCGCTGTTGTTTCCTGAGTGGGCGACTGGTCCTGCCAGCTCATGAGAACTGCAATTTAATGGCATCCACTCTCTCCTCTCGAGTCAGAAAGCACCACTCTCATGAGCGTATTGACCATCTGCCGGAATACGCTCTGTTGTTCCGTGGAGTTGTCTGTGTTTGTGAAACACTTGGATGAGTGCTACGAAGATCCTCTTTTTGAGGGCCTGCCTTTTGGGGTTGGGTTCGAAACAGTGGGGCCATTACTGGGCTGTTGTGCAGTTTAGTTTGTAGGGACAGCTGAGGGTTGGATTTCTTTATTGTATGCACCGTGGTCTGTTGCTGCTATACCAGGTTGGGTAGCCAGGATCTGCTGGTGTTAGGTTGCCATTTTGAGCCTGCCAAAGCAATGTGCCGGGAAGGAATGCCGCATTGTCGTGCTATGGCTGGTGGGGGCTCGTTTAGTGCCGCCTGCCTGATCGCATTGGACCAGGATATACCCTGTTGATGCCTCCTGTTCTCTTGTTTCTGTTTCTTCGTTGAGGTAGGGGTTGCAGGAGGTTCTTGACCTTGACGCCTGGTTGAGGCTTCGAGGGTTGGGAATTACTGGGCATTGACTTGGGTTAGCTGCTGAGAATCTGCGGTATGGCAGGGTTCTCTGCACCATTCGTCTGCTGAGAATGATGATCGTCGTAGCCTGTTGCGGATGATTTTTGGCGTCTTATAGACTCCTTGAGTCTGCCAAGACGCACCTAATTCTTCTGCTAAACTATAGGTTCTATGTCTTCATGTCCTGGATTTTGTATTGAATAAAGCCACTGGATGGCGAATGTATACAATAAAGTTACCCAGATGTTGCACATTGTGTCTTAATTTCATCTTGTCGGTATTGTATACCATTCCTTACACTACTTGTCAGGACTTGCAACTTCATGGAATCTTGATTCTAAGGACATGTACATAACCTTCACGACACGACAACTATGCTACACACTAAACCATCTCTTTGGGTTGGACCTACTTCCACTGGGGTATCCGCTACCAGTGACAATGTCCCTCCTCTGCTACCCGTATTCCCATTTCCACCTTACCTTAGTATATATAAGCATCAGGCGCCCTTGCTTCCACTTCAGATCTCCACGGACTACGGTTGCTCTTCGGCACCTACTCCATGGTTGAGGGACTGATTACCTCATCTTCTGTACTTAGTTCTTACTTGTCTTCAATTTATGTCCTGGAATTTGTATTGATAAAGCCAATGGATGGCGAAACGTCTACAATAAAGATACCCAGATGTTGCCCATGTCTGTTCATCCTACGCTCCTCTATATAACCCTTTATCCTCCATGCCCACTAAACATTGTTCCGCCCTGGGCAACCATCTGTCCTAGTCTATAACCTTCCAGACTTTACGCAACTAATTACCTAAAACCCTGGCAAAACAATTTATAATCACCGCACAGTATGATAAACCTCTATAATCTAGGATGCATATTCTGTACTTCCCTTTTGGAACCATAATACTACACCTGTCCTTGTGTTAGACTCATGCTTCCTTATCCTTTAATCACATTCACCAACTGCACAAGGAATTCCTTCATGACATCCCGTTGTCAAAGAAAATTCATTTGGGATTCATCTATCACAGGTGCTTTCCCGACACATCATCCACTTTTAAAGCCTCCACACTTCCTCTTCTTCTATAGGCTCTTCTTTCATCGCTCTAGTGCTGACTCTAGGTTTCTATGTTCCCTTCTCTAAAATCTTCATTCTGCTATCTTCTGTTTCCCCCTTCATATATATCTCAAACCACTTATCAGCATAACCCCTCATAATTTTCGTAGTTTACTAACCTCTGTCCATCGTATACCTCCCACAATCCGTATGTACGTCCAACTTCATCATTGTCATTTCTCTGCCGTGTCTTAATTGCCGCAATACACAGGCGATGGCTTATCTCCCCAATAAAATTTCCAATCCACCTCTCAATCTCTCACATCATAATCTTGCATTCTGCATTTCCATCAATTGCGCTTTATCTGCCCCCCACCAACTGGTACTGGATAAACCCCACTAAAACCTTCATAGCACGTTTCAATGCCCTTCCCCAAAAATCTCTGTAAGCCATATTTCATTGACTTACCTCCTTTCCTTTCTTCCATAAAAATTTTTGATTCCTGGTTTAGCATATCTCCACCATCGTAGTAAATCACACTCCTTTTCTCCCTTTGGTCACTCATTTGTCCACCCACTCAACATAACTATCGCCGTCCTCCAGGCTCATCTAACAATCTCACATTAAGTTTCCAATGAACTTCATGTAACGCTTTGGTAAACCTCCCATCCCACATCTCGGCCACTTCTCTTGGATCTGAAAAACACTACGTTTATAGTTTTGTATTAGCAACCTGTAAACCCGGGAAGAAGCATAAAATTACGATCTAGTCGTGCCGCATATCCTCTCTTCATATAAGTATGCGCACCACGTCCACCCCTCCCCCTCATACATCCGACTAAAGCCTGCTCCCCTAAAACATCCCGTAGGACCCCAAAACACACCATGCAACCCTCGGCTCCACATATTTTCTACGTATCACACTATTCTAATTCACCCTCCAAATAATGAAAATAAACAGGTAACCCAGCATTTGATATATTAGTGTGTCCCTTACAAATCTCTTTAAAAAACGTTATCACTGTCCGCCGGCATGTTTACACTCAAAAAACACACACGTACCCCACCCATGTCCATCCAACTTGTACTTTCCCATCTGCCCCTTATTCCAATGTAACAATTGAAAGGACTGGTCTCAGCTATTGAAACAGCAGCACCTCCCTTAAGCTTCCAGGTTTACCCAGCATACACTTTATATCCATCTACAAACAAATTCCCTTCCATACCTAAAATATGATCTTGTAAAAATATTATGTATTCCAAGTCTCTTTAAAATATCCTAAGATCTTACACTTTACCATCAGCCCTTAGGCCATTAACATTTAAATGTTTAGACACTTAAAAAATGCTATCGCGGGGCTTACCATCGACCGTATCTTTGCGTTTCCTTACGTTTTTGCAGAAACATACTTTTCCACCCCACGTCTTCTTTGCCTCACCTTTCCTCTGCCCCTTCCCCTCCCTGTTACTTTTTTTGGCACATCCATGATAGTTTCTTACTAAAGATCGTTGCGTGGTGTGAGGACATTATCACTATTAGAAGCACCTGCCTCTCTCTTACGTGATGCCTCTACTATGTGCATTCCTTATCTTCACATTCCATATTGGGACTTCAACACAAAACCTTACTAATACTCTTGATTGCATATCCCCATCATTCCACATTACCCACCTCTTGAAATCCTCCCTCACCATAAGTTTCATCCGACACATGCTTAGTGTCCCATCCTCATTATGATTATCCAGAATTCTTGTATAACAGTGTCTATTGTAGCCGTACTTGACTACAATTCCACTCGTCTCACCTCATCTCCATACGCATATTTCGATAACCTGAGGACTCCTGTAATGTTGCACATTCTTCCGGATGTCATCACGATTTCACTCCGTATCTTATGACTTGGAAGATGCTCCCCTGTAGCTGGGTCGTCACCTCTCTCTCCCCCTTCCCCCCCCACTCTTTTCCATCTCCATGTTGCTCAAGGTGTATATCGACGAGGACACATTATGCCATAGATCCCCCCCCCCCCCCCCACAGGCTCCACATCGTCTCAGGTTCGTCTCTGCCCCGCATATGTTACATATTACCTGAGTTTCTAAAGTCACTCAGCGTCCATATGAATGGTATAAGAATTTGCGCAAAAGACATTTTGAGGGTAAAGGAGCCCTCACGCAGTCTGCATACATACCATCTGACCACCTTCCAACCGGATGCCTGGCTGTATAACACCATACTCATTGAATGTTGCTTTCATATTCTTCTTCACCGCTTTTTTTCCCAAATGGGACATTCCGTTAAACTTTGCCCAAGTATAATTACTTGGAGACGTCTCTCAGTCGTACTTCTAAACCAGGATTAACTTCATTACACAGTCTTGGTATTTTTCCTACCATCTTGTTCATATGTCGCAAGCCGTCACGAATTTCACCAAGATCCTTGTAGCTCCGTTTAAGGCAATACCATACAGTTCGTCGTTGTTGATGCAGTAGGTATCTCGTAGTATGGCAGGCAGCATAAACAGGAAGCATTGGTTTGATAAACCGTTCCTTTCAACATCTCAATATACACAGTGTGATTCTCCGCCGATAGCCTGCGCGATTTTGTGAAAATCACTCCAGTGCTACCAACAGGTACTAGCTCAACCGCCAATGTCCGTCCTCACCAAGGTTGAGTGACGAGTGACGATGCGCAGAACAACTTCACGGCCCTAGAGCGATGAGGTATGCGAATTCTTCATTGTCGTCGGTAGAAATGACTCCTCAATTTAGTAATGCTTCGGACACTAATTTATTTGCTTTGACATTATTTATTTTGCCTTTAAATCATATTGTCTTATAATTTAGAAAGGAAGGGAATTATGCACATAATCTGCAAACTGAGGATCTTTATTTGAAAACATTTCAATTAACTCAAGTTCAAAACTTTTTATATATTAATTATAATTATTCTCACACAGTTCCCCACTAAATTTTTAATTTATTATGTTTTGTGTAAAAATTTACCACCTGTATATCTACTGGCTAAAACCCTACTGATTAGTGATGCCGAGTGAGTTTTTTCTTCACTTTTAAAATATTGTGGCACCGATGCCCAGCCTACAACCCTATCATTTTCACTGGTCCTCTTTACATCGGTGGAAAGACTTCACTAGAGGGACAAACGACTGAATTTGTGATGGTGAATATTTATTTGTTGGCTTACTTATCTTGAAGGAAAAACATTATGGGGACATTCAGCATCGAAGTTAGTGAAGGTGAATATATTTCATTTTATGGGGCTCAACCTTCTTGCTTGAAACATTTCTGGTGAAACACCTGTTGACTGAGTGATGTTGAAATTTGTTTCTTTTATGGGTCACCATACCATGATGAAAAAAGTCTGATCAAGACAGTTATTGTATAAGTAATGTGCTTGTGTTTCTTTCTTTGGGTCATCTCTCGGAAGATAAATATTTCCAACAAGAGAACATGAATGAGTGACGTTCAATGTGTTGTTTCTCCTTGGCTGACACTACCATGGTGAGGAATACTTCTAACAAACACTGTTAGTAAAATAAATGATGGTGAATGTACTTCGTTCTTTGGCTCGTCAACCTCTGTGGGAAAAATTTCTGGCAGAAGAGTGCTGAGTGACGGTGAGCAAGTATCCTTCTATGGAGCACTTTGGTGATATATCTTGATATGATTATTTTTTATTCTTCATAACTGTCACGGATATTCTGGAAGTACAACTATATTATTTGTATGTGATGGTGAAGATATCCATGTTTAACAATTAATACCTAAATGGAATATAATTCAATATAGACAACATTATATTGAGTGATGTGACTCGCTCCACCTTGTGACTCACTCTACCTTGTGACTCACTCCACCTTGTGACTCACTCCACTTTGTTACTCACTCCGTCTTGTGAGACTCACTCCACCGTGTGACTCGCTCCACCTTGTGAATAATAAAATAAACTATACCTTGTGACTCACTCCACCTTGTGACTCACTCCACTTTGTGACTCACTCTACGTTGTGACTCACTCTACCTTGTGACTCACTCTACCTTGTGACTCACTCTACCTTGTGACTCGCTCTACCTTGTGACTCTGCCTTATGACTCACTTCACTTTGTGATTCACTCCACCTTGTGACTCACTCCACCTTGTGACTCACTCTACCTTATGACTCACTCAACTTTGCGACTCACTCCACCTTGTGACTCACTCCACCTTGTGACTCACTCCACCTTGTGGCTCACTCCACCTTGTGACTCACTCCACTTTGTGACTCACTCTGCTTTGTGACTCACTCCACTTTATGACTCACTCCACCTTGTGACTCACTCCACCCTATGACTCTCTACCTTATGACTCACTCCACTTTGTGACTCACTCTACCTTATGACTCACTCCACCTTGTGACTCACTCCACCTTGTGACTCACTCTACCTTATGACTCACTCCACTTTGTGACTCACTCCACCTTGTGACTCACTCCACCTTGTGACTCACTCCACTTTCTGACTCACTCTACCTTATGACTCACTCCACCTTGTGACTCACTAGACCTTTGTAGACTAACTCACCTTGTGAGCTCATCCACTTTGTGACTCACTCTACCTTAGACTCACTCCACCTTGAGACTCATCCACCTTGTGACTCTCACTCACCTTGTGATCACTCCACTTTGTGACTCACTCCACCTTGTGACTCACTCCACCTTGTGACTCACTCCACCTTGTGACTCACTCCACCTTGTGACTCACTCCACCTTGTGACTCACTCCACTTTGTGGACTCACCTTCCTTATGACTCACTCCACTTGTGACTCACTCCACCTTGAGACTCGACTCCTCCTTGGTGACTCACTCCCACAATGTGATCACTCCACCTTGTGACTCACTCCACTTTGTGACTCACTCCACTTTGTGACTCACTCTACCTTATGACTCACTCTACCTTATGACTCACTCCACTTTGTGACTCACTCCACCTTGTGACTCACTCCACCTTGTGACTCACTCCACCTTGCGACTCACTCCACCTTGTGACTCACTCCACCTCGTGACTCACTCCACTTTGTGACTCACTCTACCTTATGACTCACTCTACCTTATGACTCACTCCACCTTGCGACTCACTCCACCTTGTGACTCACTCCACCTTGCGACTCACTCCACCTTGTGACTCACTCCACCTTGTGACTCACTCCACCTTGTGACTCACTCCACACCTCTGGCAAGAATGCTACTGGAAGTGTGAGTGAGAATGTGTTTATTTGTTGATTGTTTCTGCCTTGATGAGGAACATTTGTTGATTGTTCCTGCCTTGATGAGGAACATTTGTTGATTGTTTCTGTCTTGATGAGGAACATTTGTTGATTGTTTCTGCCTTGATGAGGAACATTTGTTGATTGTTTCTGCCTTGATGAGGAACATTTGTTGATTGTTTCTGCCTTGATGAGGAACATTTCTGTTATCGTTAAACTGTAGTTATGAAGAGTGATGGTCAAAAAGTTTCCTCTTATACAACATAAATTGATGGAATCTCTTCAGTCAGACAGCTGTTGGTGAACATGGTCAAGTGTTTCCTCCTTTATAACAACATAAAAACTTGATGAATCTCTTTCCAGTCTGACAAGCTGTTGATGAACCATGGTCAATGTTTCCTCCTTTCTTTAACAACATATCTTGATGAATCTCTTCAGTCAGACAGCTGTTGGATGAACCTTGGTCAATGGTTTTCCTCCTTTATAACAACATAACTTGATGAATCTCTTCCAGTCAGACAGCTGTTGGATGAACCATGGTCAATGTTTTCCTCCTTTATAACAAATTAACTTGATGAATCTCTTCAAAGTCAGGACAGCTGTTGGGATGAACCTTGGTCAATGTTTCCTCCTTTATAAACAACATAACCCCCCAACCCCCCCCCCCCCCCCCCCCCCCCTGATGAATCTCTTCAAGTCAGACAGTGTGGATGAACCATGGTCAATGTTTCCTCCTTTATAAACAACATAACTTGATGAATCTCTTCAAGTCAGACGCCTGTTGGTGAACCTTGGTCAATGTGTCCTCTTTTAACAACATAACTTGATGAATCTCTTCAAGTCAGACAGCTGTTGGATGATCTGTGGTCAATGTTTCCTCCTTTATAAACTAAACTGATGAATCTCTTCCAAGTCAGACAGCTGTTGGATGAACCATGGGTCAATGTTTCTCCTTATAACAACATAACTTGATGATCTCTTCCAGTCAGACAGCTCAGTTGCGATGATATTTGGTCAATGTATTTTATTTTTAAATTCCTCAGTAGTACTGTGAGAAAACTTCCATAATAATGCTAATGCTCATCTAACAATTATTGAATCATTGGGGTGAATGTGTTTCTATCTATGGTTCAACCTTCCTTATTGGGAAAATATTTCTCACAAGATATTTGAATGAGTAATGTGAAAGGCATGTGGAAAATGCTTGTGGTAGAAGACAGCTACTGATGAGTTTGCGAATGTGATTTCTTTTTTGGACTCGTTTCTCTTTGGTGGAAAATTCTCTTTGCAATTCATGAGATTAAAAAAATCACAAGGTATTACAAGAGCAGTGGACTCTACTGTGATAAGATTTTTGTCAATTACAGTGATAGAAATGCTTTAGCCATTACATGGACTGGATTTTTGTTATTATTTTAGGCGGTTGGAACTTTGTCTATTTACTGTCTGAGGGATAACCCCCAACCTTGTCTATAACAGTAACTGGAGCATTAACTGTTGGGACTGATAGAACCTTGACTATTTAGTGAAGGGAGAAATGACCTGTTACTTTTGATAGGAAACGTACACTTGCTATAATGTTAACATAGTCTGTTACTATGAAATGATCAACCTCTACTTACAATATTAGTAAACCCCCCCCCTGGTGTTATTAAACGTATAGAAACATTGTGTGTTACTTTTAGTAGAACACTATAATGTACGAAGTTCAAAACACTAATTCACAATGTCTCTGACAGTGTTTGTCGACACTGAGACATACGAGGGAGCCTGAGCTGTATGTTATCCATGGTGGTGCTGGTCTATGTTGACCTTTATGAAAGTGATGTATTCATCGCATGGAATTATAATTGGCCTGTGGGTTTTCATTTTGGTTTTGAAAGCAAGATTTTGTAATATAATATTATTAATTAATTCTAAACTAATAATAATAAATAATTATTATTATATTATTTTTTCCTTTTATTTTTATTATTATTATAATTATTATTTTTATTATTATTTATATTTTTTTTCCTTTCGTTATTATTATTATTATTATTATATTTATTTTTTCCTTTTATCATTTTTATTATTATTATTATTATTTTTATTATTATTATTAATCCATACAGGACAAATCAAATAGAATAGAATAGAAATATTATTAATATTACTATTATTATTATTTTTTTTTTTTATTATTAGTAGTAGTAGTCTTAGTTGTAGTAGTAGTAGTGTAGTAGTAGTAGTAGTTGTAGTAGTTAGTAGTAGTAGTAGTAGTAGTAGTATGCCCTTAAAAACACTGGCCTTCTTAACTGAGGTTGGGTGATCCATAAACGAGGTAGCACATTCACTATCATGATTCAATCACTTTGTCAAGAAGTGTCCGCTGACATCATAGTTCATATGTCGTTCGATCATGCCAGCATTCTTACGTTGCTACTATCCTTCAAGTGCAGGAGCTGCACTTACCACCTCCAGGATCAAGGCAGGCTAACCAGTTTCCCTGAATTCCTTAATAAATATAATCTGTTCTCATTCTCACAGCAAGTAATATAAAAAACTACTCGTCTCCACTCCTATCCACTCCACTTCCTATCTCTGCTTAAATGTTCATTCCAAACTATTGCTCACAAGCACATACCTCAACGCCACTACATTCTCATCTCTGCATACATTTAAAACCAGTGCTTCCAGCCAAATAACAGTCTTGGTACCACAACTTATGGTCAGTTGTCCTTTTGTCTCCATGGATAAATGTCTTCTCTTCACAATATGTCTTAATACACATCTTGTCTTTTTTCCACTGGGCGTTCTATGGTTCACCACATCTTTCATAGACCATCCGCCGATATGTCCCACTTCAACCATTATCCGAACACTTTTTCTAATTTAAAAATAAAAACCTTTTAAAGTTGGATGTCTAAATGGAGGTTCATGTAATACTAAAGGATGAAAGTTTATTGTGATATGTTATGAATGACAAGAAGCTTAATGTCCAAGTTCTTAAGTGAAACAAAGTGAAGGGGGTATGAGATTTAGTGGGAGAATTAATGGCGATTAAGTTTTGTATATCAGAAAGGGTTTGAAATAAAGAAAGTTATCATAATGTTGAATGATCAGTTATGGAAGAAAAAAAAATATTTTATAAATTCAAGGATAATGTGGATTAAAATAAGGACAGAATGTGATAAGAGGTCTTATATTATGTGTTAATGCACTTGGAAGAAAACAAGAGAAAGTGCAGAGGAGTGAAAGAGGAGAGAGTGAAGAGAGAGAGAGAGAGGAGAGAGGAGAGAGATGAGAGAGAGAGAGAGAGAGAGAGAGAGAGAGAGAGAGAGAGAGAGAGACAGACAGAGAGACAGATAGAGACAGAGAGAGACAGAGAGAGACAGAGACAGAGACAGAGACAGAGACGGAGAGACAGAGAGACAGAGAGAGAAAGAGACAGAGAGACAGAGACAGAGAGAGGCAGACAGACTGACAGACAGATAGACAGACAGACAGAGAAGAGAGAGAGAGAAGTTTAGGGAGATATTAAGCGAGTGTATAGAGTTTTTTGAACCAAGCGAGAAAATAATTGTTGAGAGGAATCTAAATGCTAAAGTGAGAGAATCTGTTGTAGAGGAAGTAATAGTTAAGTTTGTATGCCAGGTGGTAATGGGGCCAAATAATTCTTGTCATAGTAGTTAAGTAGCTGAGACAAGCAGGAGCGACCTGCTCTAAACCCGTGTTGCCCTCGGTTGTGTAATTAATGGGTATCTAGGTAGTTGCCTATTTGCTTCTTTGGACACTCTAAAAGTATTACCTTTTTATGATATGGGAAGTTAGTGCTTTCGGTCTGTAATTCTTGCAGTTGCTTTAATGCACCTTTGTGTAGTGGGGGCTATGTCTGTTGTTTTAGTGTGTGTACGATGATCCTTGTGGTCCATGCTCCCTCTCCATAAAATGTGAAGGCTCGCGATAGGGGGCTTCTTTGCAATTCTGGATGACACGGAGTTCACGGACTTGGGCCTGGGGCAGAGTGACATGCGGGCATGTCATTAATTGTCTCTTCAAAAAAAAAAAAAACTTTTGTGGGAGTTAGGATAATTGCCGAGATTTTTGAGATGACCTAAATTTTGGTTTCGTTCATAAAGAATTCATTTGGATTGGCGACCCTTAGTCTGGGCAGTGGCTCGATTCCCATGCGTATCTTGGGATTTCGATAATTCACTCATTTCTTGCCTATCATATGTGTATGTCCCATCCCGCCTTAAGCAGGGACCCAATACTGGAGGTTGTTTTTCCTTAGATTTGGCATAAGGAGAGAGGTATTTTTTTTAAGTTTCCTTTATGGCTTTTAGTTCTTCCTGAGATTCTTGTCTTCTATAAGATTCCTTCAGCTTAAATTCGATATTTGCAATTTCATTGACTAGTGCCTCCCTTCGTATTTCAGATATTTTGGCCCCACTCAGCAGTCTATGAAACGCAATGAAATTTTTTTATGTAGATTAGATATAAATATGAGATTTATTCACGGAAGTGGCTAGTTTATTGTGCCACCCAAAAATGTAAAAAAAATTTTTTTTCCCCCATCTTGTGGACGGGTAGCCCAAGAGGATGGATACACAAAAATCCTAGTAACTAGGCCCCAGGAGGGTTACAGGTGTACATTTGGATTTATATCTACAGTTCACTTATCTCTTACAAGCAAATTTAGAAAATTTACTTAGTATATCTGGTATCTTATTTTCATTAATAAAATATCGTGACATTGTAACCTTAGGTTATTTTTTTAATTTATACTATCTCTAGATTCATCAGTTAGTGGCCCAATTAAGGCAATAGTGAATATGCCTGACTAACTAATTTGCACTTAGATGATCTGTGTGCCTCTCCCAAAACTGCCAGAAGTACTTGTAACCAAGCCTAAGTATGGCCACTACACATCAGTCAGTTCACATTAGAGTTGCTCATAAACATACTTATCTACTTTAATGTTATCTAGTGGCATTATAGATCTTACTAAGACTTTTAATTGCATTCCTATAACAATCATTTTCATTATTTACTTCTTCTAATATTATTCCTAATGCTAGACACAGATATTCCAAAATGTTATATTCAGAGGTACTCTTTCTTGGCTACTTTATCATGTGGGTGTAATCCAGTATATGATGGGATCCATAGCAAATTGTACCATTAATGCCTTTCTCGGATTTTTTGAGTATCTATACCTGGCATCCTCCAATGACTGTTGTTGGAGTCATTATATGAGTCAAGAGCCCTTCAATGATGACATAGTATTAGTAATGATGAGTGAGCGCAGTGTCATAAGGTAGCTTCAGTGCCATTAGGATCGGAAACTATTCAGTTTGCGGGGTAGACGCAAGTTGTTTATTTCTTATTAACTCAAATTTAATTATCGTAAATAACTAGGGATGATGGCTACAAGAGAAGATGCAGGCCCTGCAGAAGAACTCATGTTAGATCCATCAGTGTATGTAATTGTGATAACTTATTAGTACCAGTTAGGCTGAGAAGTTCCTTCTTGAGCAGTTGCTTTAACATTTGATTTAACGAAGGGAGTACTTCAATGAGCCTTATTGGAATGGACTTGCAGGTTGGTGATATTAAATGAACACGTCTTTCATGGAGGGGTGAAATGCTCTTGTTGTCTATAGTGAATATAATTTATGCAGGTTATAAAACTTAATATAATGCATGTTTTCAAAATACTTTTCTCTCTGTTATTTACTTCCAGACATTTAGTAAGAGTCGTAGTGACAGTGTCTGGTTCATTTCTTAACATTCTAATAACCGAGATACAGTGTTAATCTCAAATTATCCTATCACTGATACTAGAAATACCAAGCTCTCTTCCTTCATATTAAGCAACCTTAGTAGGATTTGGGACAGAGAAGATGAGTATGAAAGCTTCATATTTCATTAACTCCACGGTCGGAGAGGAACTTTATTAGCTAATTCAACACTGGAGACAGCTAATCATTAGGACCTAACATTGGTTATGTATTATATTCACGATTCTTACATTAGCACCATAGTTGGGTTGTGCCTGCGGCAGCTTCGAGAGCATTTAGCCTATCTTTACATGTATTATTTAGTTGTGGTATCTGTAGATTTAAACGTAGCTAATGTTTTCACTATGAATTAGATGGGTGGGGAATGTCGTTTGCTTGTTTAATATCTTTGTTTTAGTGGACGATATTATGTAGGCCTAATAGATACCAAATTGCTTGGACTCATTAATAATGAGTACTCACATTCTTATGGCCCTGTTGTACTGGATCTGATGTCATCAGCATATGCTTTTAGCTATTGTTAGGTGAGGCAGGTAGAGCATTTAGGAGAGCATTAATCAGAAAATTATATGGCATGGGACTGAGAACTCCTCCCTGTGGGGCTCCTAGGAACATTTATTTGACTCGCTTCCAAGACTTAGTATTGACAAGTATCCTATAGTCTGCAGAGTAGGCTAAGACCAATATTTTTTGGATAGTTCGTGTATTACAACGGTTCTGTTTGCCGATATCAACTGCAGATTTTAGATCAAGAAAGTGGTAAACCTAGCAGAGGTGTGTGCAGTGAGAAAAGGTGGAAATACAATTCTGCACTATTTTACCTTTTATGAACCCACAGAGTGAGGGGAAAGTTGGTGTCTGATTCGGTGTATAGTCTGTTAAAGTAGGATTCTTTTCATAAAAGTTTTACAAAGACAGCTAGTTAAGGAGATCGGTATAAATGTATAAAGCTGTTGGGAATGTTCTAAGTCCAGAAGATCCTTCTTGGGATGTGAAGAAACTAATGCTAGTTATCCTGGGCGTAGGTTGGTGTTTGTCGATGTTAGGAAATCTGTCAATAATGGTTGTTAGCTATTCACTCCAGATAATCAAGGTGAGATGAGGAGTCACTATGCCCAGTATGTCTCGTTGACTGGTTTCTCTCTACACTAAACTAGATCCACTCTGATGACCAGCCATGCAACAGAGCTGATAATGAACAAAGGGACAAGGTTACAAGATGGTTAATATGTATAATTTAAGAAAGACAAGGGGTGGTAAATTTGCTTCAGTGTCCTACTGGCAAACAGGATAGACATAAAGAATTAAATACTCCTGATATATCACTTAGGAGAAGACTGGAGGTGAAGTGATCCAAACTTCAACCCACACCAGTTAAGGTTAACACTATCAGAGTAAACTTAAAGAACTAACACTCGAGGAATTGAAGTTTTCTAGCAACCCGCTAGATGGGAGTGTAGATGGACACACTAACGGCTCCCAGGAGCCTAAAAACCATAAGTTCATTTTAACTGCTTTTCCCTCACATAATCTTCCTTTCCAAAACAATTCGGAGGGAAATAATTTATTTAACTGAGGGAGAAAAAACTATTTACAAAATCGGCTCAACCAATCGAGAAGTGAAATTAAGACATGGGGCAAACATCTGGGTATCTTTATTGTGACGTTTTCGCCAACCAGTTGCTTTATCAATTACAAATTCCAAGACATAACTTGAAGGACAGTAGAACTATGTACAGAAGATGAGGTAATTCAGTCCCTCAACCTTGGAGTAGGTGCGAAGAGCACGTAGTCGTGAGAGTTCTGAAGTGGAAGCAGGCGCTGGATTGCTTATTTACTAAGGTAGGTGGAAATGGGACGGGTGCAGAGGAGGACCATTTTCACTTGTAGGCGGATTCCCCAGTGGAAGTAGGTCCCAACCAAAGAGAAGATCCTTACCTAAAAAAAAAATTTCCCCCCCTCTTCGGTTTAGTTGTAGCAGTAGTTGTCGTGTCCGTGAAGGTTATGTACATGTCCTTAGAATTCAAAGATTCATGATGTTGCAGAGTCTTGACAAGTTGTGTAAGAATGTATACAAGACCGACAAGATGAAATTAGACACATGTTGCAACATCTGGGTATATTTATGTAGGGACGAGTCGCCATCAGTGGCTTTATTCAATACAAAATCCAGGACATGAAGCAGTAGAACTATGTACAGGAAGATGAGGTGGCGTTTGCGACTCCAAGGAGTCTAGAAGACGCATATCTCCGCAAACAGGCTACGACGGATTCATCATCTCTGCAGACGATGGGTGCAGAGAAACCCTGCCATACCGCAGATCTTCAGCCAGTCTAACCAAGTCAATGACCAGTATTTCCCAACCTCGAAGCCTCAACCAGGCGTCAAGGTCAAGAAACCCTCCTGCCCCCCTACCTCAACGAAAAGGAAAAAAACAGGAAAACAAGAGGGAACAGGCGGCATCAACAGGGTAAATTTGTCAATGCGCTCAGCAGGCGGCACTAAACGAGCCCCACCAGCCATAGACGACAATGCAGGCATTCCTTACCGGCACAGGTGCTTTGCAGGCTCAAATGCACCTTCACTTCTGCAGATCCTGGCTACCAAACCTGGTATACAGCAACTGACCACGGGTGCATACAATAAGAAATCCAACCCTCAGCAGTCCCTACAAACCACAACAGCCAGTTAAATATCCTTAACCCCGAACCCAACCCAAAAGCAGGCCCTCAAAAGGGGGATTCTCGTAGCACTCTCAAGGTGTTCAACACAGTCAACTCCACGGAACAACAGAGCGTATTCCGGCAGCTATGGTCAATACGCTCATGAGGTGTGCTTACTGACCGAGGAGGAGTGAGGGATGACCATAAATTTGCAGGTCTCAGAGCGGGAGGACTCAGCTCCAGTCAGGAACAACAGCGATGGAATAACATCGGTACCATATCACCCCTCAAGGTCCTACAATGGACATTCAGGGCCTGAGGGGCAAACAGACACCTCTTGTCTGGAGGCTTAATTCGGGATCGGGTTTGAAATCGTCTTGCTACAAGCAAACTCTGACTGTTCCGACTATGTGCCAAAGACTACCCAGTTTTGCTGGTATTTTCGGCGCATGGACCCGGGCATTCACTGCAGAGGCCACAGCTGTATTTGTATCCAATACAATACATTACGAGGTTTATAGGCCCAACCTGTGGACTGTGGGGAGGATGTCGAGGAACAGGCCATCCTTGCCACACATACCTGGGGCGCCAATTACCATCTATAAATCTACAAGAACCAAGACTCAATATTATTCCAGACTATGGAATAATATGGAGATTCTTGGGTTCTTGTAGATGTTTAGATGGTAATGGGCGACCCAGGTATGTGTGAAGGATGGCTGTTCCTCGACATCATCCCCACAGTCTCACAGGGTTGGCATTACCTAGTAAGGTATTGTATTGGATACAAATACAAGCTGTGCCTCTGCAGTGAATGACCGGGTCCATGCGCCGAAATACCCAGGCACAACTGGGTAGACTGGGCACATAGTCGGAACAGTCAGAGGTTTCTTGTAGCAAGACGTTGTTCACCGATCCCGGAATTACTGCCCTCCAAGCAAGAGGTGCTGTTTGCCCCTCAGGCCTCGAATGTTCCATTGTAGGACCTTGAGGGTGTGATTTGGTACCCCGAGGTTTATTCCATCGCTGTTGTTTCCTGAGTGGGCGACTGGTCCTGCCAGCTCATGAGAACTGCAATTTAATGGCATCCACTCTCTCCTCTCGAGTCAGAAAGCACCACTCTCATGAGCGTATTGACCATCTGCCGGAATACGCTCTGTTGTTCCGTGGAGTTGTCTGTGTTTGTGAAACACTTGGATGAGTGCTACGAAGATCCTCTTTTTGAGGGCCTGCCTTTTGGGGTTGGGTTCGAAACAGTGGGGCCATTACTGGGCTGTTGTGCAGTTTAGTTTGTAGGGACAGCTGAGGGTTGGATTTCTTTATTGTATGCACCGTGGTCTGTTGCTGCTATACCAGGTTGGGTAGCCAGGATCTGCTGGTGTTAGGTTGCCATTTTGAGCCTGCCAAAGCAATGTGCCGGGAAGGAATGCCGCATTGTCGTGCTATGGCTGGTGGGGGCTCGTTTAGTGCCGCCTGCCTGATCGCATTGGACCAGGATATACCCTGTTGATGCCTCCTGTTCTCTTGTTTCTGTTTCTTCGTTGAGGTAGGGGTTGCAGGAGGTTCTTGACCTTGACGCCTGGTTGAGGCTTCGAGGGTTGGGAATTACTGGGCATTGACTTGGGTTAGCTGCTGAGAATCTGCGGTATGGCAGGGTTCTCTGCACCATTCGTCTGCTGAGAATGATGATCGTCGTAGCCTGTTGCGGATGATTTTTGGCGTCTTATAGACTCCTTGAGTCTGCCAAGACGCACCTAATTCTTCTGCTAAACTATAGGTTCTATGTCTTCATGTCCTGGATTTTGTATTGAATAAAGCCACTGGATGGCGAATGTATACAATAAAGTTACCCAGATGTTGCACATTGTGTCTTAATTTCATCTTGTCGGTATTGTATACCATTCCTTACACTACTTGTCAGGACTTGCAACTTCATGGAATCTTGATTCTAAGGACATGTACATAACCTTCACGACACGACAACTATGCTACACACTAAACCATCTCTTTGGGTTGGACCTACTTCCACTGGGGTATCCGCTACCAGTGACAATGTCCCTCCTCTGCTACCCGTATTCCCATTTCCACCTTACCTTAGTATATATAAGCATCAGGCGCCCTTGCTTCCACTTCAGATCTCCACGGACTACGGTTGCTCTTCGGCACCTACTCCATGGTTGAGGGACTGATTACCTCATCTTCTGTACTTAGTTCTTACTTGTCTTCAATTTATGTCCTGGAATTTGTATTGATAAAGCCAATGGATGGCGAAACGTCTACAATAAAGATACCCAGATGTTGCCCATGTCT
>NC_069438.1:1049095-1082087 GCF_026875155.1 Cherax quadricarinatus | reverse complement strand
TTTATCAACAATACACAAGCAATGACCTTTACACTCAAATTTCACTTATATGAATAATTACCTAAAAAGTAACGCAGGATATATACACTGACTTGATATATACACTGACTTAATATATACACTGACTTAAAATATACACTGACTTAATATATGTACCGAGATGATATATACATTGACATGAAACATACACTGATATGACATATACACTGACATGATATATACACTGACATGATACATACATTGACATAATATACACTGACTTGTATATATGCTGACAGTATTTTTTAACATATATTTTAAGAATGAGCTAAAATTTTCATTACCGAAAATTAACAACAAAAATAACATGTGGAGAAATTTTCTCCAGGGTGGGGGTATCAGCCTGCTTCAGCCCTTTTCAGCCCTGAGGGGCCTAGCCCTCTCAGAAGGGGCAAATATCTTGTTTACTGCTATAGCGAGTAATTGATCGCAGATGCCGTACGAATATGTGACGTGGTCAAGCGACCGCCGCTCCTTGCAGTCCAGTGTTGCAGAGTGTATTTTAATAAGAGACAGTACATCTCTTACCTTAGCAGGACAATTAAGGAAAATCCTGCTCCCACTTTAGTACAATAGTAAAGAAAGTGGACATTGATGTCTATGCTTAAGACAGCAAGAATCAATTATTCTGTTTTGCCTCATGGAGGAAGTGGCAAGGAAGCAAAAGTACTAGGTCAGCTTTTCCTTTGTGCTGGGGGCAGTGACGGCGTGGGGCGTTGTGGCGTCTTCAGATTACTTTTGACTCTTTTGAGAGTGACACTAAAGCCAACAAAGAGCGATCTGTGCGTTAGTGTGAACAAAGTATCTCACAAAACACAATAAACACTTACAGAGAAGTGTGATAAGCTTCTTTAGTGATTAGATTGTGAACAATAAAGACAAATCTTGTGGAACATAGTGTACCAGTGTGCGTATTCCTAGACTATGGAAGACGTGGACATCCAAGGACACTTCAGCTTCTATCAAGTCACCGATACCTGTCGAAGGTGTGAAGAACACCATAGCTCACGCTACAAGAGCAAGGTAGGTTACGAATTTCTTGTAGTACGGGGGACTGTGCAGTTCTTGAGTTACATGGAGTTTGTAATTAACCTATAGTCGGCAGTAAGTGGCGGACTTTTGAGTCGACACAAGTAAGTTTGTCAGCAATCAGTGAATGAAATATGCTGACATAACACCCCCTAGGGGTAATTTATAATCTTACAAAATATAATTCATTACAGCCCGTTGAGAGATGACTTCGACAACTTCTCAAGACCATGTCTGCAGGGGCGGCTGTGCAGGCGATGAGCTGTCTTTCTAAGTTAAGTTTCCCTATATTTAAACTTAACTGGTAATGCCATTTCTCAACATATTGGTCGTGCTCGAACCGGATAAAGGCCACACTGTGGTCCAAATATGTTGTACTACAGTGTACAAATAACCTACGAGCCAAGGTCCTTCGAAAAAAGCTGTAAAACTAGTGTTTTACAATATAAATCAGTATAAATGAGTCCCTCCAGACTCAATCACAGAGAATGGGCAGCCAAAAGAAAACAGGCGCTCACCCAGCGTTCACTCAAAGAAAACGGGAGCTGGGTGACCCACCCAACAAGAAAACGGGGGATGGCACCCGGCATCCACTGTTCCAAGCTCGAAGAAGCGCTGACTAAGACGACAACAACCCAACTGATGTTTGGTTTGTCTGAGTGTATATACACAGGGTTTATAATGTTTATAAACAGAAATTAAGAGACAAAATTGTGTTAAAGTTTGTTTCTTATAGATATACCTGTTATATTAAAGGAACTTATATATAAAGTGTAAGCTTTCAAATACATATTAACAGTGACATTTATATGTGTAAGTAATATTCACGTGTGATTTACAGTTATACAGTGACATTTATAGTGTATAGTGAATGAAGTGTATAACATCGTTATTTATGATTAATCATCGTGGTCAGGCTGACACAGCAAACTCAAGCCATAAACACCAGCCACATGTCCTGTGTACCCTTCATGGTCATTGACCCTGAGGTTAAGCTTAGTAGGTCAGTAGTGTCTGACTCGATTATTGCTGACTTAAGCATAACAAAAACTCAGCTGTTTATAGCAGTACAGTGTTTTTAAACACTCTAAGTGTGGTGCTAGAATTTTCAATATACCATTAAAATGGAACAAATAGAAAATAGAAAAATAGAAATAGGTTCAGGAATTCCGCTCTTGACTCTCGCCCAGGCAGGTCATAGCAGCTCTCCTTACTTACTCTGTCTCCCTACGATCCCCGTTGGGGAGGGGAACCTTTACCAGCGTTGTCATCGCCTTGACTTACACGATGAGCTACGCAAATCGTGTAAAGATCAAACCAAGAAATGGTACCGTTGATGATTCAACGAAGACTGCTCTTGCAACTGTTGTTCAGGGAGCACTGGAAGTAAAATTCAACACCACATTGTCACTGAAAGAAGCATTCATTGTTGTGTGTCACGATGATGCTGAAGCAGAGAAGCTACTCACTACAGAAGCCATCACTACTCTTACTACTCAAGGGTTTACTGTTACGTCATCTCCTGCCCTCAGGGCAAGGAAATCAGTATTCCTAAAAAAAAACTGGACAAGATTCTGACGTCTCAAACACCTGATGAACTCAAGTCATCCATCGAGACGCAAAATACTTGGGCTACTGTTGACAGCATTACAAAGATCCCAAATGCAACGTCCATGATCAAGGTCACCTTCACCGACGTGAACATGGCTGCCACTGCACTGAACGAAGGTCTTGCTGTCTACTACTATACATCAGCCCTACCTACATTGAAGCAGAGAGATATCACTACAATCCAACATTGCTGGAACTGTTATTCATACCATCCACACCACCAAAGCATGTCCAGTAAAAGACAAGAAGTTCTGCACTACATGTGGTAGTGAGGGACACACCTTCAGTTCCTGCACCGCTGCTGCTCCAATACAACCAGCGTGCTCAAACTGCAAGAGTAATGATCACCATACACTTGCAGCAAAATGTCCTACAAGAAAGGATATTATGAAGAAAACACAAGATGCAGCAAAGAAAAAACCTACTAGCAACACTCCAACGTATGCAGTAATTGCAAAAATACAAGCAGACACTACAAAATTACTTCAAGCATCTACTCAGCCCGCCTCCACCACCACCACTACCATCACTCCTCCAAACATGTGACGTAACGAAGATTCACTACTGTCTACTATACGCTCATATGCAAAACATGGCTGTACCTGGATCATTCAACTCTACCATCAACGAGTTATTTGCATTAAATAACATGCCTTCATTTACATTTCCAGCATCTCCACCTTCTGAAGAAATTCTCAAATTCACCAAAAACTTAATCACCAACTCTTCTGCAGAAGTTCCATCAACACCACCAACTAGTGACGTCAATCCAACAACGACCAATGAGAAGCCTCCACCGCCACCTCCTCTCACTGAATCCAACCAATCAGAAGCCTTACCACCAGAAACATCTTCTAATTCGTCTACTGAGGTTGAAAATGAAGCAACACCACCTTCCTCTACTCCACCACCGCCTTCTCTACTCAGCTCACGTCGATTACCTGGAACACCATGGGTTAAACACAAAGGACTCATATTCTACACCACGAGGCTATACCCTGAAAGCATGACTCGCCTAGAACTCATCCAACATCTCCAAGACAACACTGTATCGTACCAAAGCGAAGAAAGACCATTCCCTACCTACAACCAGATACTCCACCAACTCCAAACCAATGAGTACTACTACAGCTCTCCCATACGTGTGATGCAACTCTCTCGAAAACAATTTACCGCACTGATAAACGGTTTAAGACCATAACCAGCTCATCCTGCTTGCTGCCTTCTGACACTCCCAGCTCCTGCCGCTGCCTTCGCCATCCTCTTCTAGTGAGCCAAGCAATGACATCAGTCAAGCCTCTCTATCTACGTCTCCAGTACTTTTGTACCACATGTCCCAAAGTGCTTGGGCCACTTGCCTTGATTCCTCCTCTTCCCCTCCTCCCCATCCTTTTCCAGTTATTTCCATCCTTCCTTATCCTTCTTCCTTCCCATCTTACGACAGCTCTCGTCGTCCTCGATCCGATCCATTAAAATTTCTTGTTTGAAAACTGTTTCAGTCTTTACAGACTAAGATTACTCAATTAGAAAATCTAATTTCAGTCTGTATAGGATTAACTCAAGATACAAGCATAGATTTTGATGATCTTGAGGTCAAATTTGAATTACATACACAATGTCTGGAAATAATTAATTCAGACTATACACATTATGAAAAGAATTTTCTTGAATCAGACCCATCTGAGGATGAAATTAAAAATGTTTTGGATACTTTTAGTAATCAACAATTAAGGTGGACAGGAGTACAGGCTATCTGCCATAAAACTCTGTCACAGAGACCTACTGTAACTAGTGGTCAAACACCTGTTACACCTGTAACAACAAGTGTCCCATTACCAAGCTTACCTACATTGTCATTACCTATTTTCAAAGGTCATAATTATGAAGAATTCATTAGTGGTTTTCAATCCATAGTAAATTCACGAACTGACATAGATGAGATTGCTAAGTTCAGTTATCTTAAATGTCTTGTGAAGAGAGAACCCTATGAACTGATTAAGTCATTTCCGGTGGTTAAAGGTAATTATCAAATAGCTTTACGTGTCTTAGCAGACAATTACTTTGATACTGACAAGGCCAGAGTTAGACATGCAGTCTTAATATCAAGCTTGAAGCCACCCAGACATTGTTTTTCAGACTTACAGGCATTTAGAATCACATTAGACAATAGTCTCAGATCTCTAGGTGCTAAATATGACCTAAGGCAATGTGATTGATTTATCAGTTGTATTGTACAAGATAAGTTGTCACAACAAACTATTGAACGATTAAATATTATGTTCAACAAACGCTATTTCACTTGTGAAGAAATTAGCAATGGTTTACAAACAATAGTTTCATGCATGCAAGCAACGAGACAATATGAAAAATCCACAAATCTGGTGGATAACAAATCTTCAACTAAGTATAAAAAGAGTATACATCTCCCACTAAACCAAGAAGAATGGGAAATCCCATATAGGACATTTATCAACGCTGTGAACACTATAACAGGACAGTAAACAGACTGTAATACATTAAGTACTCCAAAATGTGTGCTTTGTGATGGAAACACATTGCGCCAAAGTATTGTAGTCAATTTACACAGCAATGGAGGCACGTAAACCTACGTGTTCATCAGCTGAATAGGTTGCATCAGTGTTTAGGTGAACACAGGGAGGTTAAATGCTCACTGGAAGAAGTGTTTAAATGATGCGGTATGCATCATACAGCATTATGCCCAAATTAACTTTTGCTGACAACAACAGAAGGACTTCCACAGAATCAGGAATTCAACAAGCAACAGCATTAAAATGTGAGAGATAAGTTTTAAGCAAAACTGCCTCCCGATAGCTCGAGTTGAGTTATCTAATAACTACACAAAAACCCAGTGCTAACCACTATTAGATCAAGGCTCACAAAGGTCCTTATAAGAAGATCAGTGTTGCAGAAAATGAATAATAAAACAACCCCTATGCAAAATACAGTTAGATATAGCTGTTTTTTCCACAATTCTGGGGTATAACAGACATATGGACATGCCAGAATCACTGTTGGTCTAGGGAAACAGGGAAAAGACAGTCAGTAGAAGCTGTGGTTAGTAGCTGATTTGCCTAAGTCTGTGCAGAATCCCAGGATTAAAAGAAACAGTTGCAACACTGTAGAAAGCAGCTTAAGGTCAAGTTAGCCTGTCCTGACATACGATCGGGACTTATTAGTCAATTGATTTAATCATTGGAAGGTGATTCTATTATCACTATTTTGTGCAATATATAGTAAGTAAAACATGATGTTTCGAACTTGCTGAAAACAGCAGGAGGACATATGATATGTGGCATTGCCTTCAAAGTGGGAAGAAGTTGGATATTGATTCGGTGGAGAAAAGGTACTAGTTACGAGAATAACCGCTGATCATGTACCTCAGCAAACATTATCATTACGGAACAAAAGATGAAAATGAAACAGTTGATAAGTTGTGGGATTACACGCGATATGTAATGATGTTAAATAAACCAAAACCCACAAGAGTCTCAGACTTATAGCCAATACTTTGGACACTGTTCAAGTAAAAGCATGGACAGTAATGGGTTAGATTACACATGGAAATTAAATCCACCACATCTGCTAGCAATTATCGCATGGCTTTCGGATCTGATGAAAGCTAAAAATACATGAGCTCAAAGAGGAAGGGAAGCAGAGCTATGATGTCTATGAAACATTCAATATCATACTAAAAGAACAGTTGGACAAACTAAATTCATTGAGGGAAATAGTCGAAGATAGTTGAAGGCAGAAGCTCCATTATTCTCCCGCACAATGGAGTCAGAAAGGATTCTGAAAACCACTCCACTACGTGTTGTATATAATTGCAGCTCACGTGCAAATATAGATGTAGTCAAGTCTTATGATTGTCTGATGACCGGACCCTCACTAACTGAGATAGCTGTAGGACGTGATTATTGAAATTTCGCACAAACCCATGTGCCTACAGACGGTGGATATTTGCAAAGCTTTCTTAAGGAGTCGGACTACAAGAAATAGATAGAGATTATACTCGATTTCTGTGGTCCTGAAAATAACTGATCCTCAAAGTCCTCTGAAAACTTATCGTTTCAAAATCAGTATTGTTGGTGGTGCCAACTTCCTCTCCATTCTTACTAGAATCTACCTCTAAATCACATTTGATGAAATATGAAAGTCCCTTCAAACGAAAACTATTAATGAAGAAAAGTTTCAATGTGGACAATCTTCAAGGTTTATGTGAATAAGAGCAGGATTTGAAAATCCTTATACTGAGAAGATAACAAGGAGATGAAAGGAAGCATATATGCCTCTAAGGAATGTGGCAATACTAATTCCACGCGCAATTAAGGGAACATATCAAAGAAGATTTCCCGGAAGCTGAAAATCCTGTGTGCAACAATATGCTGGGACATAATTGGGATAACACAGGAAGACACTTGAGTCTCAAAAAGATAAACAATAAATCAATGCAAGTACATCACTAAACGTAGTTTACTGTCGAGGTATCACATGTTTATGATCTCTTAGGACTCGGTCTCACCGCATTTCCATAAAAAGGTAAATTGTTATGCATGATGCTATGGAAGCTCAATAAATTGGATGGGATGAGAACTTGCATCTAAGAATGAGTCAAGCAATGGGATGAATATACCAGGGAGTTTAAGCATGAACTTCAATCAAAGTAAATTTCCCAGACAAATAGGTTCAAGAGGTAAACAATACTCATTACATGTGTTTGTGATGCGTAAACCAGAGGTTTGTGCGTCTGTAAGCTTACAGATGTAGTTTAATGAATGTAGGAATACGTACGACGCTTTAGAAGTTTACTTCAAAGGCCAGGTGTTAGCACACCTTGAAGGTCTGAACAGTACCCAATTGGAACTGACAGCACTCTATGTAGGTCCAAAATTAATTCTGTCTATCTCATACAAAGTACTTGATCATCTCACTATTGAAAAATCCGTCGATCTGGACGTGTAATGAAGCAGTTCTCAGTGGTTAAGAAAATACTAAAGATTCAAGCTGGTCTATTTACAGAACAGAGTGCAAGAAATATTAAGAGATGCAGAGAGTTTAACTCTTTCTGCACGTCTCTACCCCAAGGCATTCAGTGACTATTGGTTGTCATCGTGTGTTGTCTCTGCTCAAGAAATTTGTGGATAATCAAAATTGATGGCTCCACGGACCGAAATGCTCTATAATGAAAATAACGCGACTCTGCAAAAAAGATCACATTATGACAGAAGAAACAGGTTCTGCCTTGAAACACAGCAGGAAATAAGTTGGTGTTAATACTGCAGACACAGAACAGAAAGAGTCATTGATGGATCTAATACGCATCTTTGTGTAAAACTCTTAAAGAGTTACAATATTGATCCTTAAATTAATGAGGAATAAAATACCTGATTATGACATGTCTTGAACCCATTAAATATGGGTGAAATATTACAGAAAGATGTTTCTCTAGGAATATAAAATTTCTGCGAAAACACAAGTTAAATCCCAAATTATACCTGTCAGGTTTAATTCTTTAGGGGACTTTATCTCGTCTCAGTATAAGATTAAAAGATGTCGAGGATGAATAATAATTCACTTCCACTACCTAAAGAAGACATACATCCAATATTGATCCCCCAAGAATCATTGGCGAACAAAACTGATTTTCAAATAGTCACATCACCTACCAGTAACGGTGTTACAAGGTGGGGTTAACGGTCACAATTTGTCAATACGACAATCCTACTGGTATACCTCAAGGTCGACAAAAGTGTGAAAAGCAAATAAAGGACATGTATTAACTTGTCGTCACTACGATATGCGAAGTATGTCAGTATCCAGGTCCACCTCGCCATATCCTTACTGATAAGAGTTTGTTATCATCACTCCATTTGAGGTGAACAGGTGTAGATTACACTGGACCAATAATTTTACCCAAATCAATTTGACAAGAAGTTCCCATCGAAGGTTGTACATTGTTTGTTCACTTGTGCTACAAATACTGTAGCAGTACATATGTAAGTAGCCACTGGACATGTTCTGCATGAAACTGATTGATTACAGTTAATGCAACGAACTTTGTTGCTGGTGCTGCTTATATAAGCAAGATCTTTGATCAATACACGAAGCTACAACAGATGCTGAATCAAACGCAGTTGACGTTTGGAGATTACATTCCTCCTAATCTCCATGGCACGGCGGATTTTGGATTTTATATGAAAGAATGATTGGAGTTGTAAAAAACGTTGTTTTAAAGGGAAGATCTTTCATCGTCAGAGAACTTGGACTCTTAGAAGAATTCCGTTCAGTTGTGAATGAACTGAATATGAAAATCGAGTCAAACAACAGACCATCTAACTTATGTTAACGATGATCTGGACAATTTTGAATGTTAAGTCATCTCTTTATCATGGCAGAAGGTCGAACTGTTCTCTCCAGAATGATAAAGAAATACATAAAGGATCATATTATTCGACCTGAGAAACTCAGACATAAATTCAAAACCTTAATAAAGTTGATTGAAATGTTGGGAGGAAAGAAATTTTGGCGAGAGAAGGACTATATCACCTCATCGACGGAGAACACTTTCTATGGTGCTGGTGTTCCTTGAATATTCATAAGTCCTAAGACCGGGAGACATAGTGATTATTGACAATGATGTGGTCCGAGGTCCCAATGCCTCTTTGAAAAATTTGTGGACCGTATAACCTGATGCAAAATGGAATCATCAGGGACAGTTGATGTTTTGACAGAGGGTAGTGAATAAGCGGACAATAAATAAACTAGTACCGTTTAGTATCTACACTGTGTTGAAAACAAAATTAGTGATTCTCCAGAAACCACACCGACTAAAGCTGTTCAGAAAAGACAAGCAGCAGTGGTGGCGAGTGAGAAAATCAAATTAATGTTAAGTGATGAATAGTTCACCTGCAGCGAACCTCCACTGCCCCCCAGTGTGGAGAAATTTTCTCCAGGAGGGGGGGTATCAGCCCCCTTCAGCCCCTTCAGCCCCTTTCAGCCCTGAGGGGCCCAGCCCTCTCAGAAGGGGCAAGCGTCTTGTACAAGAGCAAGGTAGGTTACGAATTTCTTGTAGTACGGGGGACTGCGCAGTTCTTGAGTCGCAAGGAGTTTGTAATCAACCTATAGTCAGAAGTAAGGGGCGGACTTTTGAGTCCACACAAGTAAGTTTGTCAGCCATCAGTGAATGAAATATGCTGACATAACACCCCCTAGGGGTAATTTATAATCTTACAAATTATAAATCTTTACAGCCCGTTGAGAGATGACTTCGACAGCTTCTTAAGACCTCGTCTGCAAGGGCGGCTGTGCAGGCGATGAGTTGTCTTTCTAAGTTAAGTACAAACTCTTTAAACTTGACTGGTAATGCCATTTCTCAACAGTAGTTTACTCCCATTGTAGAACCCAACTGTAGAGCACTTCCGTTGATGAAACCAACTGTGTTTCACATCCGTTTTAGAACCCAACTCTAGAACACTACCGTTGTAGAACCAATCTGTAGGTCACTACCGTTTTAGGAACCCACTGTATGACACTACAGTTTTAGAACCCAACTGTAGGTCACTACCATTTTAGAAGCCAACTGTAGAACATTTCCGTTCTAGAACCCATCTGTAGGACACTACCGTTTTAGAACCAAACTGAAGGACACTACCGTTTTAGAACCAAACTGAAGGACACTACCGTTTTAGAACCCAAGTGTATTACACTACGGTTTTAGAACACAACAGCAGCACACTACCGTTTTAGAACCCAACTTTAGTACACTACTGTTTTAGAACCCAACTGTACTACACTATCGTTTTCGAACCCAACTGTTGGACACTAAATTTTTAGAACCAAACTGCAGGACAGTACTGTTTCAGAACTCAACTGAAGAACATTACCGTTTTAGAACCCAACTGTAGGACACTACAGTTTGCACCCCCACTGTTAGACACCACCTTTTCAGAACCCAACTGAAGTACACTACCGTTTTACAACTCAACTGTACAAGACTACCGTTTTAGAACCCAACTGTAGGACACCACCGTTTTGAGCCCAACTGCAGGACACTTCTGTTTTAGAACCCTACTGTAGGACACTATCGTTTTAGAACCAAACTGTAGGACACTACGGTTTTAGAACCCATCGGCCGGACACTTCCGTTTTAGAACTGAACGCCACTCGTTTTTGAACGCAACTGTTAGACACTTCTTATTTAGAACCCAACTGTAGGACACTGTTCTTTTAGAACCCAACTGAAGGACACTACCGATTTAGAACCCAAATGTAGGACACTACCGTTTTAGAACCCAACTGTAGGACACAACTGTTTTAGAACCCAACTGTAGAGCAATAATGTTTTCGAACCCAAATGTAGGACACTGCCGTTTTAGAACTCATCTGCAGGACACTACAGTTGTAGAACCCAACTGTAGGACACTACCGTTGTAGAATCCAACTGTAGGACACAACTGTTTTAGAACCCAACTGTAGAGCAATAATGTTTTCGAACCCAAATGTAGGACACTGCCGTTTTAGAACTCATCTGCAGGACACTACCGTTGTAGAATCCAACTGTAAGACACTCCCGTTTTAGAACTAAACTGAAGGACACTACCGTTTTATAACTCTGGTATTGAACAGCACCCTTTATGAACCCAATTGCAGGACATTACTGTATTAGAAACCAACTGTAGAACACTATTGTTTTAGAACCCAACTGAAGGTCACTACTGTTTCAGAACCCAACTATAGGAAACTACTGATTTAGAATCCAACTGTGGCACACTACTGTTTTAAAACTCAACTGTAAGACACTACCGATGTAGAACCCAACTGTAGGACACTATTATTTTAGAACCCAACTGTAGTTCACTACCATTGTAGATCCCAACTGTAGAACACTACCGTCACAGAAAAAAACTGTAGGACACAACGGTTGTAGAACCCAATTGTCGGTCACTACCGTTGTAGAACCCAACTGCAGAATACTACCGTTGTAGAACCCAAGTGTTGGTCACTACCGTTTTAGAACCCAACTCTAGAAGACTACCGTTTTAGAACCCAACTCTAGAAGACTACCGTTGTTGAACCCTTCTGCAGGACACTACCGTTTTATATCACAACTCAAGAACACTATTGTTTTAGAACACAACTGTAGGACTCTACCGTTATAGAATCCAACTGTAAGACATTACCGTTTTAGAACCCAATTGTTGGACACTACCGTTTTAGAATCCAACTGTAAGACACTACCGTATCAGAAGGCATCACCAGGTCACTACAGTTTTACAACCCAACTTTAGGACACAGCCTTTTTAAAGCCAACTTTTGAACACTACTGTTGTAGAACCCAACTGTATGACACTACCGTTTTAGAATCCAACTGAAGGACACTACCGTTTTAGAACCCCTCTGTTGGATACTACCTTTTAGAACCCAACTGAAGGACACTACCAATTTAGAACCCAAATGCAGGACACTACCGTTTTGAACCCAACTAAAGGACACTACTGTTTTAGTACCCAACTGCCGGACACAACCGTTTTAGACTCCAACTGTAGGACACTATCATTTACAACGAACTGAAGAACACTATCGTTTTAGAGCCCAACTGTAGGACACAACCGTTTCGAAACCCAACAGTAGCTTATTGCAGTTTTAGAACCCAACTGTAGGACACAATAGACTTGGAACCCAGCTGTAGCACAGTAGTGAGATAGACAGGATATTCCAGAGATGGGACACAGAAACAAGGGGGTCACAATTGAAAGCTGAAGACTAAGATGAGTCAAAGGTATGTTAGGAAGTATTTCTTCAGCCACACAGTTGTTAGGAAGTTGAGTAGTCTGCCATACGATGTACTGAAGGAAGGAACCATTCATTGTTTTTTAGACGAGGTATGATAAAGCTCAAGGAACAGGGAGAGAGAGGACCCAGTGGGGGTCAGTGAAGAGGTGTTTTAGAACACAACTGTAGGACACTAACGTTTTAGAACCCAAATGTAGGATACTACTGCTTTTGAATCAAACTGGAGGACACTACTGTTCCAAAACTCAATTTTAGGACACTACCGTTGTAGAAACCCAACTGTAGGACACTACTGTTCCAAAACTCAATTTTAGGACACTACCGTTGCAGAACCCAACTGCAGGACACTCCTCTTTTAGAACGCAAGTGAAGGACACTACCGTTTTAGAACCCAACTGTAGGACATTACCGTTTCAGAACCCAACTGTAGGGCTCAACCGTTTTAGAACCCAATTGCAGGACACTAGTGCTTTAGTACCCAACTGTAGGACACTACCGTTTTGGAACCCAACTGCAGGACACTACCGTTTTAGAACCCATCTTTAGGACACTACCGTGGTAGAACCCAACTGTAGGACACTACCGTTGAATAACCCAACTGTAGAACACTACAGATTTAGAGCCCAACTGTAGCACTCTACTGTTTTAGAGCCAAACAGTAGGACACTACCGTTTTTGATCAAAACTTTAGGACACTACCGTTTTAAAACCAAACTGTAGGACACTTCAGTTTTTTAACCCTGCTGTAGGACAGCTCCTTTTAAGAACATAATTGCAGGACATTTCTGTTTTAGTAACCAACTGTAGGAAACTATTGTTTTAGAACCCTAATGTAGGACACTACTGTTTTAGAACCCAGCTATACGAAACTACCGATTTAGAACGAACTGTAACACACTTCTGTTTTAGAACCCAACTGTAGGACACTATTGTTTTAGAACCCAACTATAGTTCACTAACGTTGTAGAACCCAACTGAAGAACACTACCGTTGTAGAACAAAACTCTATCTAGGACACTACTGTTGTGGAATCTAACTGTAGGTCACTACCATTGTAGAACCCAACTGTACCTCACTACCGTTTTAGAACCCAACAGTAGAACACTACCGTTGGCAGAAACCCAACTGTAGGGCACTACGTTGGGCAAAGAGAACCCACCTGTGGGACACTTCCATTTAAGAACGCAACTGAAGGGACACTACCGTTTTTGACCCCATCTGAAGGGACATTTCCATTTAGAACCCAACTGTTGGACACTACCTTTTAGAACCCAACTGTAGGACACTACCGTTTAAGAATCCAACTGTATTACACTACCGTTTTAGAACCCAACTGCAGGAAACTACCGTTTAGAAACCCAACTGTATTACACTACCGTTTTAGAACCCAACTGAAGGACACTCCGTTCTAGAATGGAAAAACTGTAGCACACTACCGTTTTAAAACCCAACTGTAGGACACAACCGTTTTAGAACCCAACTCTAGCACCCTCCACTTTTAGAACCCATCTGTAGGACACTACCGTTTTAGAACCCAACTGTAGCACACGACTGAGAGAGACAGGATATTCAGGAGATGGGGGCACAGAAACAAGGGAGTGGTTCACATTTGAAGCTGAAGACCTAACATGAGTCGAAGGGATGTTAGGAAGTATTTCTTCAGCTACACAGTTGTTAGGAAGTGGAATAGTCTGGCATACGATGTAATGGAAGCAGGAACCATAATTAGTTTTAAGACTTGGCATTGGTCAACCTCCTGGAGCAGGGGAGGGAGGACCCGGTGGAGGTCACGTGAAGATGCCCTGCCACCAGAAAATTAGAGTGATTATTGTTTTAGAAAACGAAATGCAGAACACCAACTGTGGGACATTGCTGCTTTAAAACCCAACTGTGGGACCTACCGTTTTCGCCCCCAAATGTGGGGACACTCTTTTTTTAAAAAATCAACGTAGGACACTCCCGTTCTAGAACCCCAACTGTGGACACTCCCCTTTAGAACCAAACTGATGGACCCCTTTTTTTAGAACTCAATTGTATATCTCTGCCGTTTTAAAACCCAACTGTTGGGACATAATGCTTTAGAATCCAACGTTTAACACTAAAGTTTAATAACCCAACTGTAGGACACTCCCGTTCTCAAATCGTCTGCACACTACATTTTCGAACACAATGTGGGAAACCCAACCGTCTTGGCCCAAATGTAGCCCTGTGAGAGAGCCAGGTTTTTCCAGAGATGGGAAAGAAAAAAAGGGGGTCACAATTGGATGGAAGTTAGTTTTAAATCAAAGGTGTTGGGAAAGTATTTTTTCAGTAACAGTTTTTTGGAAGTGGAATATCTGGTAAAACCGTAGGGGATCGAACCATTCATAGATTTAGACGAGGTATGATAAAGCTCATGGAAACCGGGAGAGGGAGACCCCCCGCGGGTTTTTAAGAGGCGGGTATAGTAGTGAGGGAGACCCCTGCACCCAAAATTAGGTTTTACAAAATTAAAATTTTTTGTTTTAGAACCCAAAAATGTAGAGACTACTTTTTTGAACCAAATGACGAGGGGCTACAGTTTTAGAACCCAATGACGAGATACAGTTTTAGAACCCAACTGTACGAGACTAAGTTTTTTGAAACCCAAATGAGAATCGTTTTTGAACCCAACTTACGAGACTACGTTTTGAACCCAAAAGTCAGACTACATTTTAGAAACCCAAATGTACGAGACTAAGTTTTAGAAAACCCCAAATGAAAGGGAAACAGTTTTTTGAACCCAACTGACGGAAATACGTTTTTTAAACCCAAATGTCGGACTACAGTTTTAGAACCCAACTGAGAGACTACGTTTTAGACCCAAATGTACGAGAAAACAGTTTTAGAACCCAACTGTACGAACTCAGTTTTAAACCAACTGTACAGACTACAGTTTTAGAACCCCAAAGTACAGACCCACAGTTTTAGAACCCCAAAGTACGAGGGCTACAGTTTTAGAACAAAATGTAGAGACTCAGTTTTTAGAACCCCAATGTACGAGACTAAGTTTTAGAACCAACTGTACGGACTACATTTTGAAAACCCCAAAGTCAGATTTCGTTTTAGAACCCAACTGTACGAGGGCTACAGTTTTTGAAAACCCAATGTAGGGCACTCGTTTTTTAACCCAAATTTAAAACACTAACCCCTTTTAAAACCCCCTGTAGGACTTTTCATTTTTTGATCGGAACATCAAGCACTACCGTTTTGAACCCAAATTTGAAAAACGTGATTTTAGGACAACTCTGGAAGCTCTGTTTTTGAAACCCAACTTTATGTACTACCGTTATGAACCCAACTGTAGGATGCTATCTTTTTAAAAAACCCAATGAGGACATACTGTTTTAGAACCCCATCTGTAGGACGTACCCTTTTAGAAACCCAACTTTGGACATTTCGGTTTTAGAACCAAATCTGGAACCTACTGTTTAGAAAACCCCCCTGTAGGTTTTTACCGTTTTAGAACCCAAAATGTAGGGGCCTATCGTTTTTATAAGCTAAATGTAAAAATACCACCAAAACCCCATCTGAACCTACTGTTTTTTGAACCCAACTGTATTACCTACAACCCAACGTACAACACTACCCTTGTGAAATCAACTGTAGGCACACGGAGAAACCCATCTCCGAACACACTTTTTGTCCCCAACTCTTGGACACTCCCGGGTTTTAGAACCCAACTGTACACACTCCCATTTCAGACCTAACTGTAAACACAAACCATTTTAAACCCACTTATGACTTTAACCGTTTCAGCCCCAAAAGAAACACTGCAGTTTTAAAACCCCAAAACTGCGGGACCACCGTTTTAAAACCCCAAACTGTAAAAAACTCCCGTCTTAAACCCCAAAACTTTTGCCACTACGAAGAAAAGATATTCCGGTGATGTGACACGAAAAAAGGGGTTCACACTTGGATCCCGGGAGACAAAGATGGTCAAAGGTATGTTAGGAATATTTCTTCTGTACACAGTTTTGGGATGTTGAAAGTCGGGCATACGAGTAGAGGAGCAAGGAACTATACATATTTTTAAGCGAGGTATAATAAAGCTTAGGGAAAACAGGGAAATGGAGGGCCCTGCGGTCAGTGAAGAGGCGGGGCAGGACTGAGTCTCGACCCCTGCAACCACAATTAGGGGAGTACAAATTTAAAGATTTGTTTTTGAACCCAAATGTGGACATACCGTTTTAGAACCCAACAGAAACACACCGTTTTAGAAAACCCAACTTTTTAAAAATTGCCGTTTAAACAAATGAGGACACTACCGTTTTTTGAACCCAACCAGAACGAGCTTTTAGAACCCAACTAAAGGACACAACCGTTTTAGAACCTAACTGTAGAACACTACCGTTTTAGAACCCAACTGTATAACGCTACTGTTTTAGAACCCAAGTATAGGACACTTCCGCTTTAGAGCCCAACTGTAAGGACTCAATTTTGTTATTACACTTCTGTAGCTCTACTTTGCTGATGTAGAACACTTCTTTAGAACAACTCTACTGAGGTACAACACTTCTGTAACACTACTTTACTGAGGTAGAACACTTCTGTAGTACTACTCTACTTAGGTAGAACACTTCTCTGGTTTGAAAGTACTGTTGAACGACTCTACTGAACGACCTCCCGTGATAGGGCTGAGCGCTTGCATTACCTTTCTGTGGTACGAGGCTAGTGTGATAGGACACTATTACTTTAAGAAAGTTCCAAGTTAGATCCCTACTGAGGTAGAACTGATCTATGGTATTACCCTTCTGTGGAAGGACCTACAGGAAGCTACTGTGGGAATACTGAGTTTTAACAAGCACACTGGCATGAGCTAATACTCCACCTTACAAGACAAACAAGCGCCATGAGCTCAGACTCGTGAACGACATGTAACACACTAGATCACTGATAGAGCATGTCCCACATGATGTCATAATTTACAAAATTTAATTTGGTGAGATGAAGTATTAGTGGGAGTAAGAGGTGGGAGAGAAGTGACAAGTTAATGATTATTATATATCTGCGTCTGGCTCTGTTGTTCTGGTGGTGTAACTGACGTGCTCTTACACACTTCGTGACTTGAACATGAAGGTTGAGATGCAAGCGTTGTTGATTTTAAACCTCCTAAAAGCATAATAATGTTCCCGACAACGTGACAGATATGTAAGACAGGTTAGTCCGAGAGAATATAAGAAGTTTTTCTTCACTCTAAAGGTAGTCAGGAAATGGAATGACTTTGACGAAGAAATGGTGGAGGCAGACAACATGCAGAATTTTTAAAAAATAGGTGCTACAGGGCCAACGAGATTAGGGGAGACTTAATCTGGAAAGAGGCAAGTTCAGAGGCGGGACCCAAAGCTATGGGTTATTACACATAGGTGATTACATTCTCTCTGTCTCTCTTTTCTACCCAGGGTTTTAGAAGGTTATGGTAAGGATTCTTAACTTTATTAAACACTAAAAGTAAGAACATAAGAAACGAGGAACACTGCATCTGACCTGTTGGCCCATACTAGGCAGGTCCTTAACAATCCTTCGCACTAACAAAATATTTGCCCAACTCAATTTTCAATGCTACTCAAGAAACAAGTTTGGTGATTCTGAATATCAAAATGGTATACAATACCGACAGGTTGGTAGGTAAGACATATAGGCAACATTTAGGCAACTTTATTCCGAAACGTTTCGCCCTAGTTCCAGACTTTGTAACAGAACTTCTCCAGGCTGATGGACTGACAACCTCAAATCTACGACTTCAAGTGTGATGGACTGATTACATCGTATTCACATCTCTACTGTTCCTGCCTACTTTCTGTATTCGACTGAAGAAGCCTACTGTGTAGGCGAAACGTTTCGGAATAAAATTGCCTAACTGTTGGTGATTCTATTTACCCATTATGCAAGTCTCACTCAAATCAAACCCCTCTCACTCATGTATTTATCTAACCTAAAATTTGAAACTACCCAACGTTTTAGCTTCAATAACCCTACTAGGCAGGCTGTTTCACTCATCAACTACTCCATTTCCAAACCAATACTTTCCTATATCCTTTCGAAATCTAAACTTATCTAATTTGAATCCATTATTGCGGGTTCTTTCTTGGAGTGATATCCTCAAAACCTTATTTATATCCCCTTTGTTAATACCCATCTTCCATTTATACATTTCGATCATGTTAGGTAAGACACATATGCAACAGTTAGGTATCTTTATTTCGAAACGTTTCGCCCACACAGGAGGCTTCTTCAGTCGAGTACAGAAAAGTTGAAAGGAGCAGAAGAGACTTGAAGACGATGTAATCAGTCCATCACTCTTGAAGTTTTGATGTGGTCAGTCCCTCAGTCTGAGGGACTGACCTCGACTGAAGAAGCCTTCTGTGTGGGCGAAACGTTTCGAAATAAAGATACCTAACTGTAGCATATGTGTCTTACCTAACAACCTGTCGGTATTTTATACCATTTTAATGTTCACTTCGATCATGTATCACCTCATTCTTCGTCTTACAAGTGAATGTAGTTTAAGAGTCTTTAAACGTTCTTCTTACGGAAGATTTCTAATGCTATGTATTAATTTAGTCATTCTAAGCTGGATGTTTTCTTGCGAATTTATATTCATTCTGTAATATGGAGACCAGAACTGAGCTGCGTAATCTAGGTGAGGCCTTACTAATGATGTATAAAGTTGTAAAATAACCGCTGGACTTCTGTTACTTACACTTCTAGATATAAATCCCAGTAATCTGTTTGCTTTATTACGTACGCTTAGGCATTCCTGTCTTGGTTTAAGGTTTCTGCTCACAATAACCCCCAAGTCCTTTTCGCAATCTGTATTGCTAAGTTCTAAGCTATTTAACTGATAAGTGCTAGGGTTATGGACACTCCCGAGCTTCAGAACCTTGCATTTGTCTACACTGAACTGCGTCTGCCACTTTTCTGACCAGGAACTGAGTTTGTCTAAATCCTCCTGAAGGTTCTTATACTCTCAGCTATAATTGACTCTAGTAATTTGCCTACACATGTGCAACATCTGGATATCTTTATTGTAGGAGCTTCGTCATCCAGTGGCTTTATCAATACAGATTCTAGGACATAATAGGAAGACAGTAGAACTATATACAAAAGATGAGGTAATTATGTCCTAGAATCTGTATTGATAAAGCCACTGGATGGTGAAACGTCTACAATAAAGATATCCAGATGTTGCACATGTGTCTTTACTTTCATATTGTCGGTATTTTATACCTTTCTTGCACAATTTGCCTACAATTGAGTTTAGGCTTATCGGGCGGTAATTTGATGGTAATGACTTGTTCCCTTATTTAACAATAGGAATTACATTAGCCATCTTCCACATATCAGACACTACACCTGTTTGAAGAGAAATATTTAAAATATTAGTCAATGGTTCACAAAGTTCCATTTTACACTCTTTAAGAACCCTTGAAAAAAGTTCATCAGGGCCCGGGGATTTATTTTGCTTTAATCGGTCTATCTGTTTTGATACTACATAATTTATCATCTTCAAGCCCACTATAAAAATGAATTACTGGGATATTGTATGTGTCTTCCTGAATGAAAACCGAGAGAAAATAATTATTAAGAATAGAGCACATTTCATTCTCCTTGTCAGTAAGATGCCCAGAGTTATTTTTAAGGGGACCTATCTTATCTCTAACTTTTGTTCTATAAATCTTCAAAAAAATTTTTGGGTTAGTTTTCGAATCCTTAGGAACTTTAATTTCATAGTCCCGTTTAGCTTTTAGCAACTTTAATTTCATAGTCCCGTTTAGATGTTACCTACATCGTTTCACTGAGATAACAGCATTTTCTTGCTCCAGCGATTTAACAAAAAAATACACCTCCTGCCATACTGACCACTGACAAGTTTGATACCGTTCATGTAGGTAGCCTGGGAGGGTTCATTGCTGGATCAGGAACTTGTATCTCGGCAACAAAATGTTCGGGAAAGACGTCAGTTAACCTCTGACTGCTGGTAGAGATGGTCCCATCCTGTCGATATAGAGTAGGAATAAGTTCATCAGGCGAATAACCGTGTCGGTCCTTGACCAATGACCACCAGGTTCTGGAGCCCACCTCACCTGATGACATCCTTCTCTTTTGTGCCAGCCTCCCATTTAGAGATAACCCACTTTTGGACTTCTTCCATGCGCCTACAGGCTTGTCTGTGCAGGTTCCTGTTATAGGCAGTGGGATGTTTCTTATACATTCTCCAAACCTTGTACTTAGCAGTAGAAGGTTCTTTGCAATGAACACTGTACTAAGGTTGATCTGTAGTCTTCGTCATATACTGCCAGTGAGGGAAGTCTTGATGGAGATTATGGATGTGTCCAGTGAAGGAAGTCACTTGGTTGTCGACATCACCTTCTTCAAAGTGATGTCGAGCTCTGAGCCAATTTCCTCTTTTCCACAGACTAGCTGTACGTGTAGATTCTTCATCGTGTTCTGTTAGGATCTTCAGTTTTGTAAAAACAGTCTTATGGTCCGATGATCCAACAAAGCCATGGGGTTGACAAGTGACTATGTCTTCCAACAGATCTCTCTCTCTCTCTCTCTCTCTCTCTCTCCCTTTCTCACTAACACTAACTCCAGCCTCTCCCACTTCCCTTTCCCTGCTTATAACCCCTGACTCTTCATGCTGTAGTGATGCCTCACTAACACCATTCCTACCCCTCCCTCGCCTGTTAGATGACCAACATGAAGAGAGAGTAGAAAAGAAAAGCCTATATAGTAGCCGAACGCAGCTTCAGAGTCAGGTACACAAAAACAGATAGATTATCAATAAAAAAAATAAGGCACAATACCGTGACTGGAACGATACACAAATAACCCGCACATAGAAGAGAGGAGCTTACGACGACGTTTCGGTCTGACTTGGACCATTTACAAAGTCACAATAACCAGAAGTGGAGCAGGACGGCTATATATAGGCAGGAAGAGGTAGTGGTGGTGGTGGTAGTAGTAGTAGTAGTAGTAGTAGTAGTAGTAGTAGTAGTAGTAGTAGTAATAGTAGTAGTAGTAGTAGTAGTAGAAGTAGTAGTAGTAGTGGAAGTGGGGAATTAAGGAGGAGGAGCTAGTCAAATACAAAGAAAGGGGAGCACTGCAAGGGAGCTAGGTGTCCACAGAGGGAGTGCACAGAGGTGGGGGAAAGGGGAAGTGGTGAAATAAATAATGAAGGAAAAGAAACACGAGACAGAAGAAAGACAACCCAGAGGAGAAAAAGAAAAGAGGAAAGGGGAAGAGGGAGAAGAAGAAAAAATGAGGAATCAAACATGACTGATAAGTCGAAGGAAGAAATAGCTGTCGTAACCTGGGACACAATAGCTATCATAAAGACAAAGATGACTAAAATGACAGTGAGAATAAATGCTGCAGAATGACAACTACAAACTCCATAAACAATATAATCCTTCATATAAGTGTGATACATGAGTTTTGATCTGTTGAAGCAGCTCAAATGAATCTTTCAAAAGTTTAATTATAGAGACCAATTACAGAAATAGTCAACTGATGACTGAGTAGAGGACACCTGCACTTGTCAATTGTTCCACCAACCATCACTTAGTAATATTAACTATGGCTAAAAATTGAAACCGATCTGGCAAGGCTTCCCAGAGTTTTACACCTAAGTTTAGGAACAAATTAGTATTAGACAGAGACACAACTTACTATGTGCTGCCTCTGGCACAAAGTTAAATTTATATTCCCTACGAAACTCTCGCTATAAAAAAAGAGAATTTTTAGTATATCATATTTTTTGCAGTAATATTTCATATTAAATTCTCTACAATCCTCTAAAAAAGCGTTTGATTTTTTGAGAAAGTTCAATTTATTAAAACTTTTTGAAACATTAGCAAATTGAGAAATACAAAGAACAAATTTAATAAAAAAAAGTTCCAGTTAAAATACACAAAAAATTAAATGTTTGAAGCTGACCAGAAGACACAATCTCAGTTTATTCCAGAGACAGTAACATGTTTAATAAAACTGACAATTTAAAATTTACAAAGCTGCAGGTGTGAGTCAGACTTGATTTTGATAAAACTCATCAACAATGAAAGTATAAAGACTATCAGAAAAGGAATTTTTTAGTGTGTTGTCTTAATTAAGAGTATTTTTTTTTTAATTTGATTAACATTCTTCAATTTGCTCCTAAATAGTTTAAACATCTGGAAAATCTTCTTACTCTGTGAGAGAGAAGCCGTTGAAGTTAGGTTATGGTTGTTCGGACTCCTAAGAACCGTTAGTGTGTCACCACCCGCACTGCCATCTAGCGGGCCGCTGCAAAACTTCAATTTCCTCGGGTTTGAGTTTTAGTTTCTACTCCTGGTAGTATTAACATTACCTGCTGTGGGTTAAGGTTTAGGGAAATACTTCACCTCCACTCTTCTGATCAGGTAAGGTGATCTACCAGGAATATTTCATTTCTTTATTTCTCACCTAGTTACCAGTAAGGACAGTGAAGCAAATTTACCATCCTTTTTCTTTCTTCAATTTTATATTTAATAACTATCATGTAATTAGTGTTTTTTTATTATCGCTTTATGCTGGTTGGTCCCCCAGATTTGACGCTGGATTTTATTGGACGAAAAGCCAGTAAACGAGACCGGCGATCTCTTTTTTTCCTTTTTGATTCAGAGTGGGGATATTTGAACCAATTTGAAGGTTTTCCCAAAACCTGAAAACCCCAAAAATACCCAGGTAACAAACATAAATTCTTTGCAACCCCCAAGTCTCATGGCTTAGAGATTCTCATGCTAAGATCAAAGGAATTCTGTTTAGGCAAAAGGTTTTTCCTTGGAAATGGCGACCTTCCCAGGTTTGGGCTCTTCATGCGCATTTCCCTGAAGTTTAGTTGATTGAAAGATAACAGTTCAAAAAGTAAAGGGGTGAGTTGAGATCGTCATTTCCTACGGAAGTGGTAAAGTAAATTACGATAGTCTTTCAGACTTACTGTTTTGGTTTAAGGATCTTTTAGGTGTTGCTTGTTGGACCGGGAAAAACCCAATAATAGCCCTTCCTGTGTGAACCGGGTTTGTATTTAAATTTGTGACGACTGTGTTCCCACAATTGATTCTTCCAAAAAACATTTTTTTTCATTCCCTTTGGGGGGAAGGTTTATTAACTGTGGGGACATTGCCCCCCACTTTTGAAACTGTCGTTTCATCTTTAGTTCGTTTTAGTACAGATGGTCAAGTTTTGTGTGTTTTTCTTTTCAAAAACAGGATTCTTTGAATTTCGGGTTTTAGCCGGGGAAAGATGGGATTTACTGGACGGGAGCTTGAGCTTTATTATTATAAGATAGCTATAAAGAGAAGAAAGAACAGAAAAGACTAGCTTTAGCCAAAAGGGAAGAACAGGAGAGAGTGCTTGGAGGAAAAAAAAAAAATAAAAAAAAATGCTAAGGAAAAAACCCAGACAAGAGGTAGCTTTTAAAAATGAAGAAAATGAGAAACCAAAACAGAAGGAATTAAAACATTAAAGATTGAATTAGAAGCCAAATGATAAATTTTTTCTAACAAAAGGGTATAGAGTCCCTCCCCACTACCAAATTAAAATACCTCAAATCCCACCTTTCACAGAACGGTGACTCTTGTAAAAATCAAAGATTCGAGAACCTGCCCTTTTGTGATGGCCTTTTTTATTTCTTGACTCTAATTGGTTTTTTTTTGTTGGTTTACTTTAATGTTTACCTTCTGGGGTTTTTTAATTAAATTTTTTTTTTTCAAAAAGCCAACTTAGGCTTTCAAGAAAACAACCCGTCCATACAGATTGTTTTTCGTCAGGCTAGGAAAAACCAAAATCAAAATTATATGCTTTCCTTACCAATTTTTTTCAGATTGGTGGATTTTAATGCTAAAGAAAACCACGCTTGGGATCATATCAGCCTTATGGAAACCCTCCGTCTAAAAATTTTTATATGGAGCGAATGTTACACAGCTTCGACAATGGCCCAAGCTGCACAAACTATCCCAGGGAGCGTAGCAATTTAATCTGTGGTGGAAACAAACTAAGGGGGCCCCAAAAAAATCGTCCAAAAATTTCCCCATGCCTTATTTTAAAATTTTTTTACCTGCAATGAGTTTGGACAGGGACGTCAAAAATTTTCCCAAAAGAAGGGCGAGGGGCATCAAAAATGTTTTACCGAAACTAATATTAATGCCCCTTTAGTGAAGGTATTGTTAAAAAATAAATGTTTCAACAATTTTAGAGATGCTCCGTATTTTATCTTAAAAGTTTTTCCCTAAATTAAACCCGTCCACTGTATAAAATAAGTGATTTTTTTTAAAAACTGTTAGGTGCTTCATAAGTGAAAATGGTTTTCAGGTTGTGAATGCGTAGTTGTCCCCAAAAAACTGTTTTCTGTTTTGGGGGGAAAACTTTGAGGTGATACCTCCCTTCAGGAAACAGTTGGGGTTTTTCAAAACTTTAAGAAAATTTTTGGAATCTAATCTCCAAATATTTATTTCTTTCCAATAGAGCCCCGGAAGTGAATCAGATGATAATTTAAAATCGGAATGCTGAAAAACCAATGCTGCTGGAAAACCCTAAAAAAATTCATTCATCAAACCCAAAATAGCTCAATCACGCAAAAAAGTATGTGTGTCTGAAATAGTAAACGGGGACACGGTTAAATCCTTACTTACTAAGCACATCTAAGGAAAAACCTAGTTTTAGAGGGTCTCCAAAAAACTTGCCCATCCTTAGAGGAAACACAGAAGTTTCCCCAAAAGGGCGATTGATTAAAAGAAAAAAATTTTCCCAAAAAAATTTTTCATATAAAGATTTTGCCTTGAACTATTTTGAATATTTCTCAGTCCTCCCATTTCTGGTTTTTATTCACATAGGAAGGCAAAAAGGGAAGATCAAGTACTTCCCCCCTGGGTGTCTTTAACTATAAGTATTGTAGTCTTGCCCACGTATGTCAACTTATTTCACAAAACGGGAGAACAAGTTTTTTTAGGGTAAAAATACCAGTTTTTAGTCCCTTTTAAATTGCAGTGGATATAGTTGGTTCTTCATTCCCGCTCTCAGGTTAAAATATTCTTGCCCTAAAATCTGGTCTGTTTCCCGAGGAAGTACCATTGAAATCCATTACTATTACGCAGTGTGTGTCAAAAAAATAGTGAAAAAAAAATTTGCTCCATTTCCGGGATTGTTCTGAAACAGACGGATTATTCCTGATCGGGCGATGGCCAGGAGGGGGAGGTGAAGTGTGTGTGTAAATGGCCGCAGCCCTGCAACTGTCCAAATACTTCATATTACAACTGGTTAGTAAAAGTGCTTCATGTTTACCTGAAGGCCCTTGTGCGAGGCCTGTTGAATTTTTCCCGGAGAGTATGTAGGGTTTTTTTTTCCCTTGTTGGGTGACGACCGGGGGAAAAGGGGGAAGGGTGTCATGGAGCCTCCCTTTCATAAATTTTTTTGTTTACCACTATAGCAGTGAAGAAATGTGGTAGGGGAAAAGGAAAAATGGAAGTGGAAATTTTTTTGGTTGCAGTAGAGTAGATTGTGGGTTGCTTTTTGTTACTATAATATATTATATTTTGGTAAGGTGGTTATTGTCTTTCCTATAATACATTGATCTTAAATTTTTTGCTTCAAATTTGTATAAAGGTAAAACTGGCCCTAGAGTGCTTTCTTTTTTATTTTAAAAAATAAAAATGCCTCTAACTAAACAGGTCGTTAACCCCTTTGGGAGCCAGGAATTTTTTTTTAAAGTTTGCAATGACAAAAAAAAAAAAAAAAAAAAAAAAAAAAGGTAAAAAATTGCCTCTAAAATTGCAGAACGTTACTATTTTTTTTATGGTAGATTACCCAAGAAAATTTTTTGACCAAAAAACAAACCTTACCCTGAATTAAGGGCAAAGTTTTTTTCAACTTGTGGGTGTTCGCTTTTTATCACACACCTCACCCTCCCCAAAAGGGAATGGGAAAAGTTGAACGACAACATGCCCTCTTAACCAACTGACTGGGTAGAATTGTCATGTGCTCTTTTTGCTATGTGTGGATTCAAAGGATTTCTGGTATTCCCCTTTCTAATTTCTATGGGAAAGCTCTTGGACCTTTTTCTTGAACGATCTGGATCCAAAAAAAATTAAATCTGAAGTTGAAAGCACTTAAAGTTTCTTTTAGATCCTAAAAAAGGGTTTGAAGAAACGCTGAGGTTGGGGTGTCAAGAACCCGAATATGTCCATGGAACATAAAAACATTTTTTTTGCCAAAAGACTCTGGGTAAATTTAATATATGACGTTTGGGTTTTTTTACCAAAAATCAATAAATTGCTAATTTCCTAGCGCTGCCGTATGAAGTAGTAAAGGTTTTTAAGGTAGATTATCATGGAAGTCAATGGTAAGAAAATGTATCCTGTCAATATTTGAACTGTTCCACCGTAGGAAGTTTTCTTTTTTTAAACCCTTAAAATATGAGTCTTGGTTTGTTAAGTCTGGATTCAGTAATGGTTTTTTATTAAAATAACGAAACCCCACACGAAACAAAAGAACTTCTTGATATTCTAAAGGTTGATTCTGCAAAGACAAATCAAAGGGCAAAATCAACAGTGAACTATCGGGTAAAAAAAAGTCTAAAGTCCCCTTTGTAAATACTTTTTTAGATGTTTTTCCCGATATCCCCGAATTGCCACTATGTTTTTACGAAATGAACGTCAACCAATAAAAAATAAGACGGAAACTTTTCCTGACCACGTTCACTTACGGGTAGTTTTTGACAAGAAGTTGCAAAATTCGAAGTTTAAAAATCATAAAACCTTCAAATAGGCATTTTGATCCCAGTCGTCTGGTTAAGAAACCAGTAAATTTATACAAAAAATGGGTCACATTTTCGTTATTTAAATTTATCATAAATGGGTGCAGGTTTCCCTGTAGAATTTGATCTTGACTTGCATAAATTTTTTGACTAAAAATTTTTTTTGAATTAGCCATCTGCAGGTTTCAAAAGTGTCAAACACTCTGACTCTAAAAACCCTCTGATTGTGCGTTTTTTAGGGTATGAGAATTTCCTTCCTGACTTAAAAGTTTCAGTGTGTTGGGATATCATCATATTCCTGCGCTTGTTTCGAGACCCAGTCATGGGCCTACAGTTAAATCCTGAAAAGTTATGGATATTCTAAGGGCAATAACTTGGGGTTTTTTTTTTGGACAATAAATTTTTCTGCACTTCCAAAAAGACTAAGGTTCTAAAAAAAACTTTTCCATCTACAAAAATTTTTATGAAAATTTTCCCCAATTTAGTAAGTTTTCCATTTTCAGACTTTTAAAGAAGAATGTGAAGGAACCACTTTTTTTTTTCGAAGATGTTAGAAACCTTTTAGCAGAAAAAAAAGGACTGTTCAACCATCCGGATGTCCTTGTGGCTTGGCTTCTTTTTGATTATAATAATAACTAACCATCATTCCAAATTACCAAATATTAATAAAATAATTGTCTCTGAAAAGTGCCCCCTTTTGGATTTGGGGGTGTTTTCTACATATTATGATGGGACTAAATTTTTTCCAAAAATTTTTTCGTTATAAAAAGCTTTTTGCCCAGAGAAGAATTCCACTGTGAAAAAGGAAGTTAGAATTAGTCTAGTGTTTTAAAAAGTTCATATACTACTTATACGGTAAACCTTTTGTGCTTGAAAAAGACCACAAGCCCCTGCTGACTTGGAACTTTAAAAGTACAAATAGCCAACATAAAGATAGGTTTTAGTATTCGCCCCCAAAAGTTTGGCTGTATATTAGCGGGGTCGGACAACCCCTTCTTGAATTGTGTAAGAATGTATACAATACCGACAAGATAAATTAAGACACATGTGCAAAATTGGGGATCTTTATTGTAGCGTTCGCCTCCGTGGGTTTTTCAATAAAATTCCCGGACTAACTTTGAAGACAAAAGAAATATTACGAAGATGAGGTAATCAATCCCTCAACCTTTGGGGTAGGTTTTCGAAGAGCACCGTAAATGGAGATTTGAAATGGAAGCGAACGAAGAAAGAACAAGTTCAAGTAAGTCCTAAAGGGTAGGGGGGAAGACGGGACAGACGAAGAATAGCGAAGGGGGGAGTGTTCTATTGTAAAAATGAGCCCGGGCTTAACCCCCGCAGTGAGCGATCATGGGGTAACGGAGAATCAGGACTTGACTGGAATGTGGCGATGAGGAAAGCGTGCAGGTGCAATGGTGGTTTATCTTAAATCTGGGCGGCGATTGGTTGCTGGAGATCGGCTTAAGCGGGGTGGGAGGGGGGCATGTTTCCAAAATGCTGGTTAAATAGCAGAGGGGACAAGATCCATTGTTGGTGGAAACACTTACATATCTGCGTTTTGTCAGTTTTCGTTCCTGTCGTAGAAACCTTTTAAAGTCTTTTGAAAAACAGGTTTTGATAATAAACAAGTTTGAGCGCTTTTCGTCTTTTTCTAATCTGCAAATTAGGCATTTCGTTTTGGGGGTCGCCAAGAGGGAACATGTGTTGTACTACCTGGGCATGGAAAGATGACCTGAGGTGCATAAGCGACGGGGTGTGGGGCAATTTTTGGGAAAGGGGGGGGTTCATTTGGGCTAAATATTTTTCCTCTTCCATTTCTTCAGGGCTTCGGTATCTTGATGTGGATTTTCAGGAGGAAGTATCTTTTCTTTCTTTGGGTTTTTTGGGGGTTGAGTTGGGGAAAGAAAAGGTGGCTCGTTAGTATGCGAAGAGGGGAAACTCGGTGATTGGGCCACAGTGGTGGTGATGTTGGAAATCGCTGATTGGGTTGTTTCTTGGAGATGAAAATTTTAGGTGTTGGATGTTTCCCAAAATTTTTTGGGAGCTTGATGATGTCGGGGAGATGGGGGGAGTCTGGGAAAAAAAAGTTTGACTGTTGTTCAAACGGAAGAGCTCGTTAAAAAACAGTGGTTGAAAAAAGGGGCCTGGTAAAGCCATATTATGCGTGTGCATATGTACTTTAAAGAATTTTTTGTAGGCTCTAAGTGTGGAGTAGGGGGGGGGTTGGGTAGCTTTTTAAAAATTTTGTTTGGGGTCGGGCCCGGAGTTTGGTGATGGCAGCATAAGTAGGTGACTTGGGGGTGTCTTCTTTTGTTTCCCTTTTGGCTTTTTTTTTAGCATTTCACGACGAGGGGACACTTTGCAGCGAGAGTATGGTGATTGTTTTTGCAGTTGAGACACTTAAGTGGGGCAGTAGAAGTGCAAGTCTTGGAATCGTGGTCTTCAGACCCGCAGGTAGGGCAGGACTTCCTGTCTTTTGTGGGGCAGTCTTTTGTAGAGTGTAGGTAAGAGTAGCAACTCCAGCACTGAGTAATATGATGGTACCGCTCAGCTTCAACATGACTGGAGTTAATGAAGTAATAGTATATGGTCAGGCCTTCAGCCATAGCTTGGGCAGCCATTGTCATATCAGTAAAAGTGATTTTCAGCATGGAGGAGGCAGTAGGAATCTTGGTGATGCTTTCAACTCTAGCCCAGGGATTTTGTTCTTCTATGAAGGTCTTTAGGTCTTCAACAGGTTGTATGGTAAGCAGTTTGTCAAGTCCCTTCAAGAAGACAGTCTTCTTAGCCCGTAAGGCAGGAGAGGACATGACTTTGAAGCCACGGTCTGATAGAGTGGACAAAGCAGAGGAGGTCAGTAGTTTTTCAGCTTCAACATCGTCTTCACAGACAATAATGAATGCTTCGTGGAGTGAGAGGATGGTATTAATCTTGACCTGTAGACCCCTGATTACCACAGCAAGGGCAAGCTTTGTGGAGTCATTGATCGTACCACTGGATGGTTTTATCTTGACTCTTTTGGAGAAGCTCATCTTGGGACAGCGTACCTATCTGTGGTCAATGAAGCAGAAGCATATGTATAGTGTTTGCCAAGACCGTAGTCCTGGCACGGGTTTCAATCTTGCAATGACCCGTCTCTGGCTCCCAAGGGAGAAAGGTTTCTACAATGATGCGACGTATGCTGCTCAAGCACTCTTCTGGTCAGTTCAACTGGTGCATCTCATAAGCAACAACACCATATGTACTCCTAACTATGGGCACTAACGAGGAGGAGGATATGTCGTTATCACGGGCAACAGCTTGTCTGGTTCGTTGACTCCATGGTACACTAGCGTGGCCGTAGTCATCTCTGGGTCCTCTTTGGGAGGGAATATCACTCCTAGTTGCCTGCGGAATGTCTCAGTAACTTCGCACTCCAAAAGACAGTGTGTTAGGGGCCGCTGGACATCGTGCTGACAGTACTGGCACATCTCCTCCTCAGCCTTGTCTACCATCATCATGACTGTGGGAAAGCCCAAACGAAGTCGATGGATTGCAGTACACTGCGGTCTGGACCTGCTTCTATCATATGGAGGGGGTTCTCCCTGAGTCGCTGTTCGGTGCCACTGTTGAGATGGGGTATCACCTAAGACCTCCCCCATAAGTTTCATGGCTCTGGCAGCTACCAGTTTGGTCTGTCGTAGGCTGATGGGGACAGTAATCCCAACATGGGGATTGTCTGTTGCTGCCTTGGCTGCATCATCTGCCGCCTCATTTCCCCGGATGCCAGCATGACTGGGGATCCACTTCAATGTCGATCTGTTACCCTGAACTTCTAAGGCTGTCATTATCCTCAGGATCGATGTGATGAGGAGAACATTGTCCTGTGGTTGAGGATGGGAGAGGGTATTGATTGCAGACGTGGAATCAACATGTATGACAGGTCGGAGTCGATGTCGTAGGGCATGTGACAATGCCTGCTGAATCACCACCAGCTCAGCTTGAAGGATCGTGCAGTGGTCAGGGAGTCGCCAGCCTTGTGTGTGACCATTGTGGTACAGTCCAGCTTCTGCTCTCTTACTGTCAGGGTCGACAGAACCATCTGTGAAATACACTGCACATGTGCCTCCCTCTGCCAGTGCCATGCTTGTCTCAGCATGATTGCTGAGGGTGTCTTGACTGCAGAGATGCCTAGAGAGAGGCAGTTGCATGATACAAACATCGGCTGGATCTGGGCGCCAGGGAGGTGGTGGATGGTACCCAGCAACAGGAAGGCCACAACTCTTCTCAAGGAGTAGTTTTATAGGCAGCATCTTCTGCCCAGCAGCACAAAACGAACGAATCCAGGAATAGTCCGTGAAGAGTGTGGGATCTTGTGTCATGCTTGTCACTATCCGTCTCCATAGTGGGGTACTTTACTACCGGTGCAGAATCGTGGCTACTTTGCAGGTGTTTATGTATCTTACTCTGTCAGCCAAGGAAGGAAGCCGGGCCTCAGATATGAGACATACTGTGTTGGTCCAGATGGGGGCCCCAAGCATAGTTCTTATTGCCTGGTTTTGTACGACCTCCACCCTTTGCCTGCTCTGTGGGAAGAGATGAGCTAACGCCGGTGCACCGTAGTCAATGAGCGAGCGTATAGCTTGTATATAGTACAAGCGAAGTACATCTTTGCTTGCTCCTGCATGGTGCCTCGTCATGGCGTTGAGTCTGAGTAGTGCACGTGACCTGACATACTCGGCCTGTTTCTGAAAGGTCAGCTTTTTATCAATGTAGATTCCCAAGTACAGGTAGGAGCCTGTCCACTCAAGTTCTATATCATGAATATGTAATTTATTCACAGGATCTGGTCCCTTGAACATCATTGCAAGAGATTTCTCGGCTGAGATCTTGAGGCCTAGTTCCTTGCACGACTGCATAATTAGGTCCAAAGCTCTCTGAGCCTGTCGCTCTAAATTGCCTTTCCCATTCACTACGAGTGCAAGATCATCAGCATAGCTGAGGAGCTGTGTGCCACTGTGAAAGGGAAGGCTCACAAGTTCCTGCATAAGGATGTTAAACAGGGTAGGACTGAGCACATCTCCTTGTGGCGTGCCATTTTCCAGGGTTTTAAAGGAAGAGTAGTGTCCCTGAAAGCTGACACAGGCCTGCCTGCCCCTAAGGTAGGACTCTATCCAGGCCAGGAGGCGTCCTTTGATTCCCTTCCGAGCTAGTATTGCTAGAATTGTTGTTGGGCTGGCTAGCTCAAATGCCTTCTCAAGGTCGAGGTAGACGACGATACTAGGTTTTTTGTTACTATCAGCAATCTGGCTTAGTAGAGTGGTTATGCACTCTGCTGTACCCACTCCTTTGGTGAAGCCAAATATGTGATGATGAGAGGGTCCAAGTTTCCATATGAGGCGCTTTAAGACCATCCTCTCAGTAGTCTTGGCTAAGCAGCTGGTCAGCGATATGGGTCTCATACTGCCTGGGTCATTGAGCTTTGGAATTGGTACGATGGTAGCTTTCTTCCAAGCTGCTGGGAGTGTCCCGGCCCTCCTCGACTTGTTAATGACGTCTAGTATGGCCTCCCACCCCCTCTGCCCAGCCCATGCAATCATGGAGTACGTAACACCATTGATGCCCGGGGCAGTGTCACCTGTGTTCTTAATGGCATGTCGGGGTTCCAAGTCCGTGAGGTCTTCATTGGCACATCTTCCGACTCGCATGCAGCTTGTAGTTATCAGGGAAAAA
>NC_069438.1:1033443-1048595 GCF_026875155.1 Cherax quadricarinatus | reverse complement strand
GATGTAGACAAGTGAAAGAGATGTGCCATACTGTCAGCACGTTGTCCAGCGGCCCCTAACACACTATCTTCTAGAGTGCGAAGCTACTGAGACACTCTGCAGGCAACTAGGGGTGATATTCCCTCCCAAAGAGGACCCAGAGATGACTGCGGCCACACTAGTGTACCATGGGGTCAACGAACCAGACAAGCTGTTACCTGTGATAATGACATATCCTCCTCCTCGCTAGTGTCCATAGTTACATATGGTGTCGCTTATGAGATGCACCAGTTGAACTGACCAGAGGGGCGCTTGAGCGGCGTGCGTCGCATCATTGTGGAAACCTTTCTCCATCGGGAGCCAGAGACGGGTCGTCGCAAGATTGGGATCCGTGCCAGGACTGTGGTCTTGGCGAACATTATACACATACATCAACCCAGTACCTTGTGTGTCCAGAACAAGACACACAGAGGTCCAGCGGGAGCATCGTCACCATGCCCAGCCCTTCTAGGGCAGGGTAGGTGCCTGACCCAGAGCTTTCAGCTTACAAGACTGTCATTCCCATTAGCCCCCTTGGGGCGGGGATGGCAGACCAGAGAGGCCTAGCTTCTCCCTACGTGCCCCGTGAGGGCGGAGAATGTGGCTAGGCCTGGGGACAGTTGGTCCCGGAGATGAGGAGTACGATGGACACAATGTCCAGCCCTTCTAGGGCAGGGTTGGTGCCTGAGCCCGAGCTTGTAGCTCAAAAGATGAGGGGGTACTTGTGCCTCCTTCCATGGAAGACTTAGGTCTCAGACACTCACTAGACAGGGAGCCAGTGCCGGGCCACCACTTGGAAAAGGCCCGGGCCCGGAGAATACCGGCGAATCTTTAACAAGAAACAACTTCAACACCATATTGTTTCAGACTATGGAACAATATTCTTCTTCAGACTGAGGGACTGACCACCTCAAAAGTTCAAGGGTGATGGTCTGATTACATCGTCTTCACGTCTTCTGCTTCTATCAACTTTTCTGTACTCGACTGAAGAAGCCTACTGTGTAGGCGAAACGTTTCGAAGATACCTAACTGTTGCATATGTGTCTTACCTAACACATTGGAGAATTGTTTGGTCTGAGAGGGTCGTGACCTCTCAGTGGCTCCATTCTCACTACTACTACTCTGCACCTCTCCTTCCGACAGTATTTAAGTCTCCGCACTTGCGCTTGATCTTCAGATAGTTCCAGACTATGGAACTGAACTTCTCTAGACAGAGGGACTGACAACCTCAAATCTACGACTTCAAGGGTGATTGACTGATTACATCGTCTTCACATCTCTACTGTTCCTGCCTACTTTCTGTATTCGACTGAAGAAGCCTACTGTGTAGGCGAAACGTTTCCGAATAAAATTGCCTATCTGTTGGTGATTCTATTTACCCATTATGCAAGTCTCACTCAAATCAAACCCCTCTCACTCATGTATTTATCTAACCTAAAATTGAAACTACCCAACGTTTTAGCTTCAATAACCCTACTAGGTAGATTGTTCCACTCATCAACTACCCCATTTCCAAACCAATACTTTCCTATATCCTTTCGAAATCTAAACTTATCTAATTTGAATCCATTATTGCAGGTTCTTTCTTTGAGGGATATCCTCAAAACCTTATTTATATCCCCTTTGGTAATACTCATCTTCCACTTATACACTTCGATCATGTCTCCCCTCATTCTTCGTCTTACAAGTGAATGTAGTTTAAGAGTCTGAAAACGTTCTTCATAAGGAAGATTTCTAATGCTATGTATTAATTTATTCATTCTACGCTGGATGTTTTCTTGCGAATCTACATTCATTCTGTAATATGGAGACCAGAACTGAGCTGCGTAATCTAGGTGAAGCCTTACTAATGATGTATAAAGCTGTAAAATAACCGCTGAACTTCTGTTACTTACACTTCTAGATATAAATCCCAGTTATCTGTTTGCTTTATTACGTACTCTTAGGCATTGCTGTCTTGGTTTAAGGTTGATGCTTACCATAACCCCCAAGTCCTTTTCGCAATCTTTATGGCTAAGTTCTAGGTTATTTAACTGATAAGTGCTTGGGTTATGGACACTCCCGAGCTTCAGAACCTGGCATTTATCTACACTGAACTGCGTCTGCCACTTTTCTGACCAGGAACTGAGTTTGTCTAAATCCTCCTGAAGGTTCTTATACTCCCAGCTATAATTGACTCTAGTAATTTGCCTACACATGTGCAACATCTGGATACCTTTATTGTAGGAGCTTCGCCATCCAGTGGCTTTTATCAATACAGATTCTAGGACATAATTAGAAGACAGTAGAACTATATATAAAAGATGAGGTAATTATGTCCTAGAATCTTTACTGATAAAGCCACTGGATGGCGAAGCTCCTACAATAAAGATATCCAGATGTTGCACATGTGTAGGCAAATTACTAGAGTCAATTATAGCTGAGAGTATAAGAACCTTCAGGAGGATTTAGACAAACTCAGTTCCTGGTCAGAAAAGTGGCAGACGCAGTTCAGTGTAGATAAATGCCAGGTTCTGAAGCTCGGGAGTGTCCATAACCCTAGCACTTATCAGTTAAATAACCTAGAACTTAGCCATAAAGATTGCGAAAAGGACTTGGGGGTTATGGTAAGCATCAACCTTAAACCAAGACAGCAATGCCTAAGACATCAGTTAACCTCTGACTGCTGGTAGAGATGGTCCCATCCTGTCGATATAGAGGAGGAATAAGTTCATCAGGCGAATAACCGTGTCGGTCCTTGACCAATGACCACCAGGTTCTGGAGCCCACCTCACCTGATGACATCCTTCTCTTTTGTGCCAGCCTCCCATTTAGAGATAACCCACTTTTGGACTTCTCCCATATGCCTACAGGCTTGTCTGTGCAGGTTCCTGTTATAGGCAGTGGGATGTTTCTTATACCTTCTCGAAACCTTGTACTTAGCAGTAGCAGCTTCTTTACTGTGAACACCGTACTAAGGTTGATCTGTAGTCCTTGTCATATACTGCCAGTGAGGGATGTCTTTATGGAGATTATGGATGTGTCCAGTGAAGGAAGTCACTTGGTTGTCGACATCACCTTCTTCAAAGTGATGTCGAGCTCTGAGCCAGTTTCCTCTTTTCCACAGACTAGTTGTACATGTAGATTCTTCATCGTGTTCTGTTAGGATCTTCAGTTTTGTAAAAACAGTCTTATGGTCAGATGATCCAACAAAGCCATTGGGTTGACAAGTGACTATGTCTTCCAACAGATCTCTCTCTCTCTCTCTCCCTTTCTCACTAACACTAACCCCACCCTCTCCCACTTCCATTTCCCTGCTTATAACCCCTGACTCTTCATGCTGTAGTGATGCCTCACTAACACTATTCCTACCTCTCCCTCGTCTGTTAGATGGCCAACATGAAGAGAGAGTAGAAAAGAAAAGCCTATATAGTAACCGAACGCAGCTTCAGAGTCAGGTACACAAAAACAGATAGAATATCAATAACAAAAAAGAGGCACAATACCGTGACTGGAACGATACACAAATAACCCGCACATAGAAGAGAGGAGCTTACGACGACGTTTCGGTCTGACTTGGACCATTTACAAAGTCACAATAACCAGAAGTGGACAGTAGAAGTAGTAGTAGTAGTGGAAGGGGGGAAATTTTGAGGAGGAGCCAGTCAAATACAAAGAAAGGGGTGCACTGCAAGGGAGCTAGGTTCCACAGAGGGAGTGCACAGGGGTGGGGGGAAAGGGGAAGTGTGAAAAAAATAATGAAGGAAAAGAAACACGAGACAGAAGAAAAGAAAACCCAGAGGAGAAAAAGAAAAGGGGAAAGGGAAGGGGGAGATGAAGAAAAAATGAGGAATCAAACATGACTATGAGTCGAAGGAAGAAATAGCTGTCGTAACCTGGGACACAATAGCTATCGTAAAGACAAAGATGACTAAAATGACAGTGAGAATAAATGCTGCAGAATGACAACTACAAACTTCCATAAACAATTTTGATCCTCATATAAGTTGATACATGAGTTTTGATCTGTTGAAGCCTCAGATGAAGTTTTCAAAAGTTTAATTATAGAGATCAATTACCAGAAATAGTCAACTGATGACTGAGTAGGGGACACCTGCACTTGTCAATTGTTCCCCCAAACCTTCACTTAGTAATATTAACTATGGTTTAAAAAATTGAAACCGATCTGGCAAGGCTTCTCAGAGTTTTACACCTAAGTTTAGGAACAAATTAGTATTAGACCAGAGACACAACTTACAATGTACTGCCTCTGGCTCAAAGTTAAATTTATGTTCACTACGAAACTCTCGCTATAAAAAAAGAGAATTTTTAGTAATCATATTTTTTTGCAGTAATATTTCATATTAAATTCTCTACAATCCCTAGGAAAGCGTTTGATTTTTTGAGAAAGTTAAATTTTAAATTAAAACTTTTTTGAAACATTAGCAATTGAAAAATACAAAGAACAAATTCAATAAAAAAAGTTCCAGTTAAAATACACAAAATTTTTAAATGTTTGAAGCTGACCAGAAGACACAATCTCATTTTTATTCCAGAGACAGTAACATTTTTAATAAAACTGACAATTTAAAATTTACAAAGCTGCAGGTGTGAGTCAGACTTGATTTTGATAAAACTCATCAACAAATGAAAGAAATAAAGACTATCAGAAAAGGAATTTTTTAGTATGTTGTCTTAATTAAGAGTATTTTTTTTTAATTTGTTTAAACCCATTCTTCAATTTGCTCCTAAAATAGTTTAAACATGTGGAAAATCTTCTTACTCTGTGAGAGAGAAGCTGTTGAAGTTAGGTTATGGTTGTTCAGACTCCTAAGAACCGTTAGTGTGTCACCACCCGCACTGCCATCTAGCGGGCCGCTGCAAAACTTCAATTTCCTCGGGTTTGAATTTTAGTTTCTACTCCTGGTAGTATTAACATTACCTGGTGTGGGTTAAGGTTTAGGGAAATACTTCACCTCCACTCTTCTGATCAGGTAAGGTGATCTACCAGGAATATTTCATTTCTTTATTTCTCACCTAGTTACCAGTAAGTCACATTCGCTGCCTGGATGAGGTAGAGTGCGGTCGTGCTTTGCACCCTCTACTGTTTTCCCAGACGAGCTACTCAGTCAACAACATGGCGCCAGGTGTGCGCAGAAGGGTGTATACTGTGGGCATTGAGCTCATTAGTGGGACTTTAATGCCTACGTCAGTTGATGTGTTATTGCCCAAAATTGTGAGAGAGACATACGGCATCAGAGACGAGGATTTGTATGGAGTGGCACTGAACGGTGTGTATAGAATATTCGTGAAGGTGCTAACTGCTCAAGTATACGGGGCGTTGGTGGATCGTTATCAAGATTCAGCATTAACGTAACACCGGCAGTGAGGGTCAAGTTGCCGGATGTATCACGACATTATTCGGGGGGTTAAGCTCCGAAACGTGCCTTTTTTTTAGGCTGATGAAGTGGTTTATAATGCAATGTTTTTCGAACGTTATGGCACTGTACATCGGGCCCCAAAACCTGGTAATTGGTAAAAGGACTTACACAGTTATCCTGAGGGCTCTTTAAAATCTCAAGATGACGCTAAGCATCCTATACCCTCGTATGTATATCTCGAGGAGTTTAGAACCCAGGTAATGGTAGCGTATGCTGGGCAGAGGCGTACATGCCGACTGTGTGGCGAATTTGACCATATGGCGGCAGACTGTGGCAAGGGAATATGGCTCCTGGGGCCGGCAAGGGGCGCAGCACCTGTCCATGAGAAACCGATGCCTGAGGAAGAACGGAGGCAAAGAGGAGGGCGTGGTCGTTTTGTGGAGTGAAAGGTGATGGCTCCTCCTGTGGAATCAGAAGAAGTGGAGATCCATGAATCACCTGGCCCATCAACAGTACAGCTGTCAAGTGAAGAGGTGCAGGTGGGCGCAGAAGTGAAACTATTGAGGAGGAGTTGGAGACGGTGATACAGGCTATGTTAGAGTCTACGGGGTGGGAGAGTCACAGTGAGCAGGAACCTGGATCAGGCAGAAGGTGTGTGCGGGAGGGGGAGGATCGGGTGGCACCTGTGATGGACAGTGTGAGTGCCAGGGAAAAGGACAGGGGAGGCGGATTAAGGGTGGTAGGGGTGGAAGTCCATTGTGCTGGCTCCCAGGACTCAGATATGGAAACTGAAGGAGCTACAAGGAAAAGGGCACGCGCAGATTCGGACGATGTTCTGACGCCGGCGCAAAGGCCAGGAAAAGACATGGGTTATGTGCTCAGAGTGACTCTACGAGAGGGCCACAACAGAAGGTGGGGGGATGGTTTTGGGAAGGAGGTGGAGTATGTGGAAAAGGGCAAAGCCCAGGGAAATGGATTGAAAGGGAAGAGCCCATGACATGAGGCGGGGAGGGAAACCTTAAGCCGGCCTCAGGTTGTAACAATAAATATTAAGGGGTCTGTGTGTGTGGTGTTAAACGTGAGTGCTTCAGGATGTTTTTGAATAGGTCCCAAGAATTGACGTAGTTTTTGTGCAGGAGCACAATTTTAAGCTTGGTCGTGAATTAGAGGTGCCTGAGTATCAGGCTTATATGTTGCCATCTGAGCGCTTAAAAGGAGGAGTGGGGTGTTTGATCAGGGAGGCGAGCCCGTTTGTATTGCACAGGAAAAGGGGGGGGGGGGGGAGGGGGAGAGTATTACGTGTGTGAGGATGGTGGATGGGAAGAGAGTGCCTTTTTTGTGTGTGTGTTTTGCCCAGCAGAAAGTGCGTGAAAGTGAAGATGGATTTTGTGAGGGAGGAGCTCGTTTTACTACCTACGCACTTTACCGTGGGTGGCGATTGGGGGGGGGGGAAATTGAATTGTGTATTTTAAAGGGCAGACGTGGAACCCAGAGGAGCGGGATAAATTTTTCCTCATTTTTGGGAGGCCCTGCTTGGGGAGACCTTCAGTTACATGATGCTTTCGGGGGAGGTCGTGGGAGGGGAAAAATACGTTTATAAGAATGGGATTTTCGGCTCGTTTGGACAGGTTATATTTATTTTCAGAGGGTTTTGGTAGAGTCTTTTAAAACTATTGAGATGGTGTCTTCCCGATCATAGGGCGGTATTAATGGAGTGGGGTGGGATGCTTTGGCTCGTAGGCGGGGAAGTTTTTGGGAAAACTAAAACACGAGGGTTTTTTGAGGGATAGGGAGGGATTGCAGTATTTTGGGAACAGCTCTGGGCAACAAAAGGACTGAGGAGGATGTGGTAGGATGGTGGGATTAGTGTGGCTAAGGTAAGAATAGTCAATTTTATGTGAGGGAGGGCAAACGCATTAATCAAATTGCGGTATGGTTTGTCAAATTATTTAAAATCTAGATTTAGGGGTTTGTTACAAGGGGGGGGGCTGTGGCCGGGTTACCCATTTGGGGGATATACACATGTTGAAGGGCAGGATAAGGGATTTGCAAGAAGAACGTTTTGCAGCGGTACGTATACAGGCGGGTTTTGGACGAAGTACTATGGGCGACAAGCCCCTTGGCTCATGTGCTGCGAGGACAGAAGGTACGACAGCAAACGACTAAAAAATACCGGGAATTTCAAGTCATTTCTTTGGTGGGGGGGTTTTAGAGAGGGACAGGTATTACGGGAAAAACCCCGGGATGAGTGCATATGCAGATAGATGGTTTGAGGAATATGGGAAAAGTAGTGGGGGAGATGGAGAGGTTCTTGGCAGGTATGTGAGTATGTGCCATGCAAACTGGGGAGGATGATCGGGAGGCACTGGGTGGGGTCATTGAGGAGGAGGAAATATGGAGAGCCCTTATGGGCATGAGGAAGGGAAAGGCACCCGGGGTCGATGGTTTAACCAAGCGAATTTTATGTACAGCAAATGGGGTGTGCTTAGGGGTTTCCTAGTAGAGTTAATGAATACCATGAAGGAAGGAGGTAAGATGGGGGGAATCACAGGCAACGGCAGTGGGGGGTTGGTCCCGAAGGGTAAACAGCAGAGTACCTTCGGGATTACCGAGCCATTTCGTTGCTTTGTGCTGATTATAAATTGTTCGCGAAAATTCTTGGGAATCAGCTTAAATTGTTGTGGGGAGGGTCGTTTTGAGTCTCATTTGGGTTGCCTGGTAGGTCAATGGGCGAGGCCACGGGGTCATAAAGGGGTTTTCCCGGAGGACATGGAAAAGGAAGAGGGGGGTTTTGGGGGCGTTGAATTGGGAAGGGGCTTATGACAGGGTGGAAAGAAAGGCTTTGAGGGATATTCCCTACGACAGGGGTTTGGCGAAGAAATAGTGGGGTGGGGGATATGTTGTACTCAAACGCGAAGGTAAGGGTGCAAAAACAATGGGTGTGTGGAGGAGGAGTCACCATGGAGCGGGTTCTTTCGGCAGGGGTGTCCATTATCACAACTTTTGTTTGCATGTTTTCAGGATCCCCTTTTATAGGATGGTGGAGGATCGTCTAAGGACAGGAGATGGGGATGGTGAGCAGAAGGGCTTGGCCTGGTTTGGTGGGCTATGTTGGGTGATACAACTATTTTGGTGATGAGGAGACACGGGTTTTGGACTTTTGGAGAAGTTGTACACAATTTTGGGGAGTACTACTGGGATTTAAGGGAAATCGGAAAAGTCAATGATAAAAGGGGTTTGGGAAGTGGCAGGGAGATTAGATTGGGGATGTGATTTTGTGCAGCGGAGAACCAGGGGTCTGAAAATCTGTGGTGTCGTTTTATGAGGCTGACCTGAGTGCTGCAAGGATTGCAATTTGATTTGGATGGTGGAACAGGTGCAGCGACGTTTGGGAATGCTGCGACCTCACCATTTAAAACCCTTAGGCAACGTGCAATCGTCATCAATGTATTACTATATAGTAAAGTCTGGTTTGTTTCGGCAGTGATGCCGTTAACAGAACAGCGATCACGATATTCTTAGAATGGTGTTCAAATTTTTGTGGGGGTCAGGTTGCAACTGGTTGCGAAGGGGGGTAGTGAAAATTGCCGGTATGGTTTGTGGAGGGTTAGGTTTTTTTGGACTTGAAAAAACGCGTGAAATGTGTTTTATTAAGAGGAAGTGATAAGTGCAGGTGCATTGGAGGGGGGGTCAGCTAGAAAGGTACATGCTCACCTGAGGAAATGGTATGGGAGGGGCGGGAAATGAAGGAATGTGAAACAGGTGTACGTGCTTTAGTGTTAGCCGGGAACCGGGAAAAGTAAAGGTAGGAACTTTATGTAAATTGTTTAGAGAGACATGTAGTGGAGCCGGTTGAAGGGGTCTACCCCATGTATGCTGGGATGTAATATGGCTAAGATTTAGTAAATTAAGGATACGACCTAGGCCACGTGGTTTTTGTATCGTTTCCTGCATGGGATTTTGCCATCGGAGCGATGCTCCGAGATAGGAGGGTTATCGAGGGTGGGGGGGGTGGCAGATGCAGTGGGGAAGAGACTGCGTATCATGTTGTCTATTTTTGTAAGGTTTGGAGTGCATCAGGTATGGATGATTAAGGTTGTGGTGGGTGGGGGGCAAGGTGTGTCGGTATTGCGACGTTGAGTCTTATGAGTGGTGTGGGTGGGGTGTGGTAAGGGGTTTAAAATATGTAATCGTGGACTACATATATGTTTTGTGGGGGATGAGGGAAGGAGGGTGGGGATGTGCGATAAGGACTTTGGCGGCGACGTTTTAATCGAACCTTGTTCGCAATAGAGACATTTTTGAGAAAAAGGGGGGATGAGTTTTTTTCCGAGGGTTATAGAGGCCTAACAATAGGGAATTTATTTGGGGTTATAAGGGGTTTTAACTGCCGGGGTGAGTAGGGGGTAAAAGAGGGTGGGGTTCAGGGTAATTCAACGGGCTCACCTCCTTGGGTGCGCAATGATGGGTGATTGGGTGTGACCGGAGGTAATCGTGTGGGTCAGATGAGAGGCTGTGAAGATTAGTTTAGCTTAGTTCCCTTTATGGGGAAGGTGTAAATGGGAGTTTAAGTATATAAATTATATAATATGTATATTTTCCTTTGGTAGCGTATATTATTGTTTGCTTGTACTGGTCTTGCAATTGAATTTTAAACTTTTCTTGAGAGGTATTTCCTTTTCACTATTTCCTTGAAGAACTGAGTTATTTTTGCCATTTTGTTACGCGTTCCTGCATCAGATTTAAAGTAATTACCTATTATGTAAACATGTGTGGATAAGGATTAGTTCTCTAGATTAAAATTTTTGTATCTATATTTGTAAGTAAACTAGTTAGGCACGTGCTAGAAGGCACAGCGAAAGTATAGTCTTGTGGAATGTATGTTACGTCTTGGTAAGTTTGTATGTGGCGTGTTAGGTGTTATAAGGAGTTTGGTGTTGTTAAGTTACTAAAATCATGATGAACCTTTTGGATAATACTTATTCATGTTCTAGTCTAGGGTTCTTTAAATAATTTCCCCTCAAGGAAGGTTCCTTGATGTTGGTGAGAGGCTCTTGATTTAGGGAATTGGATCTGTGCTCCAGTTCCCCGAATTAAGCCTGAATGCCTTCCACATCCCCCCCAGGCGCTGTAAAATCCTCCGGGTTTAGCGCTACCCCCTTGATTATAATAATAATAATTTAAATAATTTACATAGCCTAGTATTGTACCGCTAATGTGGCATGTGGTGTATTATCTTGCATTTTGAGTGTGAACTTCACGATATGCAATGTTTTGAAAAAGTTTGTATTTCAAAGGGGTTTTAAAATTAATATTTGATATTTTTATTGGTGGTGTATATTCTTCTACTATACAGTGTATGTGTATAGGAATGTAATGTTTCATATCTGTTTTAGTCTGTAAATTTAGTTTTTGTGTTTTTGTTTTATGCACTACCAACTCTTAGGGGAAATACTTATTAAGGTTTTGATGAGGTCAGTGTATGAACCATTAATTAGGATAATTAATGTATGTTTTTAGAACGGGGACTGTACATACGGGGGGGGGGGTAGAAATGTCACTGTGTCTGCACTGGCAATAATGATATTATAAAAGGAGGGTTTGTAGGTTATAATATGGTTGTGGGTTATATATATGGTTGTGGGTTATGTATATGGTTGTAATATGGCCATGATCTATGGTGTTCTTAAATGTACCGGGATTGTGTACTAGAGGGTTTTTTAATATCTAGTAGGTTTTTATTTTATACTCTTATACATTATTGTATTTGTTCTATGTTTTAAATTAAAAAAAAAAAAAAAAAAGTTGCCAGTAAGGACAGTGAAGCAAATTTACCATCCTTTTTTCTTTCTTCAATGTTATACTTAATAACTATCATGTAATTAGTGGTTTTTTTATTAACAGCTTTACTGCTGGCTTGGTCACCCAGAGTTTACGCTGGATTTATTGGAGCGAGAAGCCAGTCAACGAGACACGGCACTCCTCATTTTTCCTTTGATACCCTAGAGTGAGATACTACGAACCAATATTGACAGGTTTTCCTGAACACTGGACTAACACCAAATACCCAGGATAACTAACATAAATTCTTTGCAACATCCCAAGATCTCATGGACTTAGAAGATTCTCATGTCATAAGATCAAACTGGAACTTCTGTTTAGGCGATAGGTGTTTCCCTGGCAATGGCGACCTTGCCGGGATTTGGCTCTTCATGTAACATCTTCCTGAAGTTTCAGTTGATTGTAAGTATAACATTTTCAGAAAGTAAAGGGTAAGTTGAGTATCGTCATTTCCTACGGAAGTGATGTAAAGTCATTACTGATAGTCTTTTCAGACTTACTGTTTTGGTTCTAAGGATCAGTTTAGGTGTTTGCCTTGTTGGACCTGAGAACTCCAATAATAGCCCTTCCGTTTGTGAACCGGGTGTATTTAAACTTGTGAGAACGTTGATCCCACATTTGTATTCTTCCAAGATGAAATATTTTTTTCATTTCCCCTTTTGGGGAAAGGGTTTATAACTGTGCGGACATTGCGTCCCACTTTTTAAAAATGTTGTTTCATCTATTAGTTCGTCTTAAATACAGACTGGTCAAGTTTTGTGTATATTTCTTTTCTAAACATGGATTCTTTGAATTTCTGGTTGATAGCCGGGGAGAAGATGGGGTTTACTGGACAGGAGCTGACTGCTATATTACTTATAAATATAGCAATAGAAGAGAAGAAAGAACAGGAAAGACTAGCTTCAGCCAAAATGGAAGAACAGGAAGAGAGTGCTTGGGAGGAGAAAAGAGAAAAAGGGAAAAATACTAAGGAATACAACTCAGACAAAAGGTAGCATTCAAAATGAAGAAAATTAAGAAACCTAAACAGAAGGATAAAACAGTTAAGATTGAAGTTAGAAGCCAAGATGATAGAATTTTTTAAACAGAAAGGGTACTAGAGTACCCTACCCAGACACAAAATATCTAGGTTGGGGTGGGAGCACTGGCCAACGCAGTGGAGGGAGCTGTTAGGTCTTTTTAACAAAGGAAATAGTTAGTGGTATGGGTTTTGGCGGGAAAACTGTGAAAATCGCAGGGTTAGTAAAAATGATGCTAGGAGAACTAGTAATAGGCAAAATGAGGTGGATATTGGAAAGCCAGTGGCACTAATTGACAAGGACAGTAATAGTTTAGTGGAATAACAGAAAGGAGCAGGAAGGGTAAAGAGAGAGGAGGGTCTTAAAGTATTTATTACACAAATAGTCGAAGTGCTAGGAATAAGATGGACGAGTTGAGACTAGTTGCTAGTGCAGGTAAAAATAGATGTATTGCCATTACTGAGACGTGGTTTAAATTCAAAAAGTCGGGACAGGGCCGGGCAGAATGTCACATTCAGGGTTTTAAATTGTTCCAAGTAGATAGAAGAATCGGAAGGGGGGGTGGAGTGGCATTGTATTTTCCGAGATCGCTTGAACTTTTTGCATAAAAACGGGTATTAAGTCTGAAGTAACCATACAGAGTCTGTTTGGATAGATTTTTCAGAGGGGAAATGAAAAATTAATTTTAGGTGTGATATACCGTCCCCCAAATTTTAGATAGGGACCGGGGGAGACAAACTAGGGGGGAAATTGTTAGGGCCACAAGGCACGTTTAATGTAGTAATTCTAGGAGACTTTAACTTTAGTCATATTGATTGGAATTTCTTGACTGGGAATTTAGAATCAAACGATTTCTTAGAAGTAGTTCAGATTGTTTTTTTGAAGCAGTTTGTGACAGAACCTACAAGGGGAAATAACCTGCTTGACTTAGTTCTGGCAAACAATGAATCCCTTGTTAATAATTTAGAAGTTTCAGAGGAACTGGGGGCTAGCGACCACAAATCAATTACATGTAGAATGAATGGAAGTATGATAGTAGGGATAACTCAGTAACAGTCCCAGATTTTCGCTTAGCAGATACGATTGGGGTTAGAGAACACTTATCATTTTTGACTGGGGTAACGAAGAGAGCTAAACAATATGACAGTTTTCTGAACACAATACATGCTGCTCAAAGAACGTTTATCCCTTATAAGGAAATTAGTCAAATAGAAAAAGACCCAAAATGGATGAAAAATAGGCTCAAATATCTACTAGGGCATAAGAAAGGAAAATTTAAGGCGTATCAAAAGAGGCGAGGGTCATCTTATGAATCAGTATATTGACATTAAGAGGGGCATTAAAAAGGGATAAGAAAAGCTAAAAGGGACTATGAAATTAAAGTTGCTAGGGATTCTAAAACTAACCCAAAGTTTTTTCCAGGTCTATAGAACAAAAGTCAGAGATAAGATAGGTCCCCTTAAAAATAAAATATGGGCATCTTACTGACAAAGAGAATGAAATGTGCTCGATTTTAAAAATTATTTTCTCTCGGTTTTTACACAGGAAGACACTAATAATATTCCGGTAAATTAATTTTTATAGTGGATCAGAAGAAGATAAATTATGTAACATCACAGTCACTATTGAAATGGTTGTGAAGCAGATAGACGGGCCCTGAAGCAAAATAAGTCACCGGGTCCTGATGAGGTTTTTTCAAGGGTTCTAAAGGAATGCAAAATGGAAGTCTGTGAACCATTAACTAATATTTTTAATTTATCTCTTCAAACAGGTGCAGTGTCTGATATGTGGAAGATGGCTAATGTAATTCCTATTTTTAAAACAGGGACAAGTCGTTACCGTCAAATTTACCGCCCAATAACCCCTGACCTCAATTGTAGGCAAATTACTAGAGTCAATTATAGCTGAGGATTTTAAGAGCCATCTCGATAAGCATAGCTTGATTAATGACACTCACATGGATTCACAAGAGGCCGGTCCCTTTTCTAACTAAAATTTATTAACTTCTTCAGTAAAGCTTTTGAGGCTGTTGACCACGATAAAGAATTTGATATTATTTACTTAGATTTTAGTAAGGCATTTGATAGAGTTCCGCACCAAAAGACTGTTGAAGAAAGTAGCAGCTCATGGCATTGGGGGAAGGGTGCTCTCCCTGGATCGAATCATGGCTCACAGACAGGAAACAAAGAGTGTCCATAAATGGGTTAAATCCGAGTGGGGATCAGTAACGAGTGGCGTTCCACAGGGGTCAGTCTTGGGCCAATTGTTGTTTATAAAATATATCAATGATCTTGAGAAGGAATTACTATTTATATGACAAATTCGCCGATGACACGAAGATAGGTAGGATAATTGATTCAAACGTAGATGTTAGGGAACTTCAGGAGGATTTAGACAAACTCTACTCTTGGTCAGAAAAGTGGCAGATGCAGTTCAATGAAGATAAATGCCCAAGGTCTGAAGCTCGGGAGTGTCCATAAAACCCCAACACTTATAAGTTAAATAATGTAGAAATTAACCATACAGATTGCAAAAAGGACTTGGGGGTTATGGTAAGCAGCAACCTTAAACCAAGACAGCAATGCCTAAAACGTACGTAATAAGGCTAATAAAATTACTGGGATTTATATCAAAAAGTGTAAGCAACAGAAGTCCAGAGGTCATACTGCAGCTTTTTTACATCATTAGTAAGGCCTCACCTAGATTATGCAGCTCAATTCTGGTCTCCAAATTACAGAATGGACATAAATTCGTTAGAAAACATTCAGCGTTGGATGACTAAATTAATACATAGCATTAGAAACTTCCTTTAAAGAAAAATTGAAGACTCTTAATTACATTCACTTGTTAAACAAGAATGAGGGGGGAACCTGATCGAATTTTATAAGTGGAAGTAGGTTTAATAAAAAATTTT
>NC_069438.1:1011373-1032943 GCF_026875155.1 Cherax quadricarinatus | reverse complement strand
TTGGGGGCGGGTGCATGGGGGGGGGGGGCAGCAGAAAATGTAATGATCACATGAGAAAATGGTATGGGGGGGGCAAAAAAATGAAGGAATTAAAACGTTTTTACGTGCTTTTTGTTACCGGGGAACCGGAAAAGTAAAGGTGGAACTTTGTGTAAAATGTTAGAGAGACATGTAGTGGCGCCGGTTGAAGGGATCTACCCCATGTATGCATGGGATGTAATATGGCGAAGATTTAGTAAATTAAGGATACGACCTAGGCCGCGTGAGGTTATGTATCGTTTCCTGCATTGGATTTTGCCATCGGAGCGATGCTCCGAGATAGGAGGGTTATCGAGGGGGGGGGGTTTGTGGCAGATGCAGGGGAAGAGACTGCGTTTCATGTTGTCTATTTTTGTGAAGGTTTGGAGTGCATCAGGGTATGGATGAGTAAGGTTGTGGTGAGGGTGGGGTCAAGGTGTGTCGGTATTGCGAGTGTTGAGATCTTGATATGAGTGGTGTGGATGAGGGTGTGGTAAGGGGTTTAACATATGTAATCGTGGACTACATATATGTTTTGTGGGGTATGAGGGGGAAGGAGAGTGGGGATGTGCTGAGAAGGACTTTGGCGGCGACGTTTCATCGAACCTTGTGTCAAAATAGAGACATTTTTTGGGAAAAGGTAGGATGAGGTTTTTTCCGAGGGTTATAGAGGCCACAATAGGGAATTTATTGGCGTTATAAGGGGTTTTAACTGCCGGGGTGTGTAGGTTGGTAAAAGGGGGTGGGGGGTTCAGGGGTATTCAAGGGGCTCACCTCCTTGTGTGCGCAATGATAGGTGATTCGGTGTGATTGGAGGTACTCGTGTGGGACTAGATGAGAGGTTGTGAAAGATTAGTTTAGCTTAGTTCCCTTGATGGGGAAGGTGTAAATGGCAGTTTAAATATATAAATTATATAATATGTATATTTTCCTTTGGTAGCGTATTATGTTTCTTGAGAGGATATTCCTTTCACTATGTTCCTTGAAGAACCGAGTTATTTTTGCCATTTTTGTTACGTGTTCCTGTGTGGATAAGGATTAGTTCTCTAGATTAAATTTTTTGTATCTATAATTGTAATTTATTATTATTAAAGATTAGCCGGTATTCTCCCGGCCCGGGCCTTTTCCAAGTGGTGGCCCGGCCTTGGCTCCCTCTTTAGGGACTGTCTGAGACCTAAGTCTCCCATGGGAGGAGGCACAAGTACCTCCTCATCTTTGGGACCAACTGTCCCCAGGCCTAGCCACAAGCTAGGCCTCTCTGGTCTGTCATCCCCGCCCCAAGGGGGCTAATGGGAATGACAGTCTTGTGAGCTGTAAGCTCGGGCTCAGGCACCTACCCTGCCCTAGAAGGGTTAGGCATGGTGTCGATCTATATTTGTAAGTAATACTAGTTAGGCACGTGCTAGAAGGCACAGCGAAAGTATAGTCTTGTGGAATGTATGTTAGGTTATTGGTAAGTTTGCATGTGGCGTGTTAGGTGTTATAAGGAGTTTGGTGTTGTTAAGTTACTAAAATCATGATGAACCTTATTCATGTTCTAGTCTTATTCATGTTCTAGTCTTGGGTTCTTTAAATAATTTACATAGCCTAGTATTGTACCGCTAATGTGGCATGTGGTGTATTATCTTGCATTTTGAGTGTGAACTTCACGATATGCAATGTTTTGAAAGTTTGTAATTCATGGTTAACATTAATATTTGATATTATATTGGTGGTGTATATTCTTCTACTTATTACAGTGTATGTGTATAGGAATGTAATGTTTCATATCTGTTTTAGTCTGTAAATTTATGTTTTTGTGTCTTGTTCATGCACTACCAACTCTTAGGTAAATGCTCATTAAGGTTTTGATGAGGTCAGTGTATGACCATTTATTAGGATAATTAATGTATGTTATTTAGAACGGTGACTGTACTTACGGGGGAGGGGGTGGGGGGTAGAAGTGTCAGCTGTGTCTGCACTGGCAATAATGATTATTGTAAAAGGAGGGTTTGTAGGTTATGTATATGGTTGTGGGTTATATATATGGTTGTAGGTTATGTATATGGTTTGTGGTTATGTATATGGTTGTAGGTTATGTATATGGTTGTGGGGTTTTGTATAATTGGTTGTAGGGTTTTGTATATGGTTGTGGTTATGTATATGGTTGTAGGTTATGTATATGGTTGTATGTTATGTATATGGTTTGGGTTATTATATGGTTGTGGGTTATGTATATGGTTGTGGGTTATGTATATGGTTGTGGGTTATGTATATGGTTGTAGGTTATGTATTATGGTTGTGGGTTATGTATATGGTTGTAGGGTTTTTTATATGGTTGTAGGTTATGTAATGGTTGTAGGTTATGATATGGTTGTGGGTTATGTATATGGTTGTAGGTTATGTATATGGTTGTGGGTTATGTATATGGTTGTGGGGGTTTTGTATATGGTGTGGGTTATGTATATGGTTGTAGGTTATGTATATGGTTTTTGGGTTATGTATATGGTTGTAGGTTATGTATATGGTTTTTAGGTTATGTATATGGTTGTGGTTATGTATATGGTTGGGGTTATGTATATGGTTGTGGGTTATGTATATGGTTGTGGGTTATGTATAGGGTTTTGTAGGTTATGTATATGGTTGTGGGTTATGTATATGGTTGTAGGTTTTATGTATATGGTTGTGGGTTATGTATATGGTTGTAGGTTTTATGTATATGGTTGTGGTTATGTATAGGGTTTTGTAGGTTATGTATAGGTTGTGGGTTATGTATATGGTTGTGGGTTATGTATATGGTTGTGGGTTAGTATATGGTTGTAGGTTATGTAATATGGTTTGTGGTTATGTATATGGTTGTGGGTTATGTATATGGTTGTGGGTTATGAAAAAATTATTGGTGTGGTAATATGCCATGATCAAAAATGGTGTTCTTTTTAATGTACCAAATTTTAAAATTAATTTTTGATAATATTCAAAATATGGTTTTTAATTTATAATTTTAAAACAACCCTTGTAATTTTCTTTTTAAAAAAAAAAAAAAATAAAAAAAAAAAAATGTTTTGGACAACAAAATTCCTATCAACCTTTTAACCCCAGGGGGTATTAAAATTAACAATAACAACTTCCTACTCTCCGCGATCCTCCCTTCTTGTTTATGAATGCATCAATTTCCCTTTATTAAAGATGTTTAAGGGCAAAATCTTTACAGTGAGTAACTTAAATGTAAATTTATTTTAGAATTTAATTTTTCTAAACTTTTTTCTATAAATAATTTTTATTTATTATAAAAAATTAATCTTGTAAGAAATTTAAATTTTTTTTTAATTTAAAACCAAATGCTTTGATTTTCTTTGTTCGGGGGTTACTTACAATTTAAGTTTGGGCAAAAACAGGTAATTCTTGTTCTTTGGGTTTATAGAAATTTAAAACAGGAACGGTTATTAGGGGGCCTGGGCAAACAGGAGATCGACAGTGTGTTGTTTCCCTTTGGAATAAATCTGTTTATTTTTCCCACAGATTACGTCGTTTCTAGTGATCGTTGGAGTGTGTTCAGTGCTTCAAGTGTGACAGGTGGTGGGGGGGGCTGGGGGGAGGCATGACATGCGCGCGCACCACCGAAAAAAAAATCAAAAATTAGGGAAATTGAGTTAACATATAAAAAAAAATAACTTAACTCTTTAGCAATACTCGGGTGAAATTATTATTATAACAAAAAGAAGCGCTAAGCCAAAAGGGGCTAACAGCGCTGCACTCTGGTGAAAATCAATGTTCTACGACGTTTTCAAAAGGGAGAGTGTGTAGCACGCCTGCTCCCCACCCCGTTTTTTTTTTTGGATTTTTTTCCTTTTTTTTTCTCTCGCTATTTTTTTTTTTTTTTATTCGCCGGTATTCCCCGGCCCTTTAAAGGGAAAACCCCCAAAGGAAATAAGTCACTCTGTCTGACTTTTTTGGTTTTCCTAGGGTTCTCTACACAATCGCTAAAGTATGATAATTTTATGTAACTGTAATTTTGGGATACCTGAATAAATTTACTTATTTCTTACTTACAAGAAAACTTACAAAAAAAAACCCTTTTTCCCTCTTAACAAAAGAAAAACCGACATGGGAGGGGGGGAAAATTAATTTTAAATCGAAAAAATTGCTGGTGAACTTTTTGCCATTTTAATGCCCCTTTTTTAAAAAACATTTTCTGTGCATTTATAGTTTTATTAAAAACAAAAGAGATCAATTCTGAAAGAAAATAAGCCGTAGATTTGGGAAAAGCGAAATTAATGAAGTAATTTCTCCTCCTCTCTCGAGAGCGGAAATACCGCGAGCCAGATAAGATAAGATAAGAAAAAATTTTCGTCGGTTTTTTAAAACCCCGAAAGGGTTGGGCCACCCAGGATAACCCAAAAAAAAGTCAGGGGCGTCATGGGAGGACTGTCTAACTTATTTCCATTGGGGTCCTTAATCTTGTCCCCCAGGATGCGACCCACACCAGTCGACTAACACCCAGGTATCCTATTTGCTGCTAGGTGAGCAGGACAACAGGTGTAAGGAAACGGGGTCGGAATTTTTTCCACCCGCCGGGAATCAAACCCCCGGGCCCTCCGTGTGTGAAGGGGGAAGCTTTACCCAAACCAGGAGCATAAAATTCAAAAACCATACTAGATATTTTTCAAAAACCCCTAGTACACCCAAACCTAGACGAAAAAAACACCAAAGAAAAGGCCATATTACAAAACCCTATACATAAAACCCCCAAAAAAACCCACAAAACCCCCCTTTACAATAATCATTTTTTGAATTTGGCCCCTCTTCGCTGCCTGACCAGGGGCGAGTGCGGTTTTTTGCTCCCGCACCTCTCTGCTGTTTTTTGGCCCAGCTACCTTTTTAAACTTTTTTTTTATAAATTTTTTATTTTAAAAAATGACATTACAAAAAAATATAATATGTAAAACCATTTTAGTCCCATAAATTTAAAACAAACCTCCCCACAGCTAATAAAAACACACCCCACTTTTCAACTCCGTGGGGGTGGGAAACCCCCCCCCCAAGCTCCCCCCATCCTTTTCACTTTTAAACCCCAAAACCCTGTTGGGGCCCACTCAAAAGAATTACATATAAGAAAAACACTTTTTAAAATACACATTCCCTCGAAAAAGGGACTTAATTTAACGACTACAGACCCCTGCAATGCATTGCACTGAACATATCAGACATATTAACCCCCCCCCCCCTTGGTAATCCAACCACCCCCCCTATTTTCAACGTAAAACACTAAAACAATGAATGTTGCCTAATCTAAAGTCACCGCAATGATCAAAAAAAAAATTTTTTTAAGTCCTAATGGTTTTAATTTCATAACCAAATGTATTTTTACAAAAAATGGGGATATAGAAAAGTCACAAAGAAAATACAAAAAATTCCCACAAAGCCATAGGTATAAAATTTGTCTCAAAATTTTTCCCAAAACCCTTTTAAGCCCTTTTACACATTTAAACATGCAATTCCCCGTGTTAAAAACAATAACAAGCTTCAACTATGTATTCCCAAACTCATATACAGCTTATATGACATAACATAGTTCCCATTTACAAAAAGTAAAAATACAAAAATAAAATATAAAACCCTGAAAATAAGTAACACATAAATACTGTGGGGCCCAGCAAACACCTAACCCACAAAAACCTATAACACCACTGTTTCCCCCAACTTTATTTACACTATCTGACTACATTAAACTCTTTACTCTCAAACAAAACTGAAAATTCCCAATCACTAGTGCGAACAAAAATGCAAAAAGACTTTAAATACAAACATTCACACATATCTCTGGACACCGTGCATGATCACAGCATCAACACTATGCAGTGCAAGGCACCTAGAAAACAAGTTGGAGCAAATACATGCAATTATTATAGCAAATCTCCAAATTAAAATGTCATTACCGAAAACAATTTTTACCACACAATATGTATAATAAGTGTATAGTTCACACACAAAAAACTGGCCAGCTCCACAGGTGTTAGCACCCGTGGTCCACATATTATTTTTTTTTTATTTTTATTAAGAAAATCCATACAACAAATATAAATCAAAATGAGAAAGCGTTACAGGACTGCTATCCAATAAACAATTTTACTACACACATCAGTGTTTTTGTTTTAAAAGAAAAAACCCCTTCCCAATTCCTAGGATACAGACCAAAAACGTATAATATAAACAAAACCCAAAGGGGACTACCCTGCAAAACAAAGCAATCCGTGGTTACACACAAAAAAAAAATCCACATATGTAAAAATCTGTGCCCGCATAATAAACGGAAAATAACGTACTGCTTACAATAATGCATGGCAAAAACCCAATAGAATGCCCAACGACGAAAATACACAAAAAATTTTTTACTTTTGGTTACCTAAAGCGGGTCACCCATCAACCCCCCCCCCCCCGCAAAAAACCCCACTTCACCCCACCAATTTTTTCCCCAAGCGCTGCCTGACCACGGTAGTGTTGGGGTTTAAGTGCTCGCACCCCCTCTGCGTGTGAGGCGACGCCCTTGTCAGTTACCGGGCGGGCAGGGGTCTGCCCCACCTCCAAAAACAATTTTTAGGTGAACTGGAATCGTCAAGAGGGCGGTTAGCCCTGAACGAAGGAAAAAATACTGAGCATCGAGCAAATTTAAAGGAACGATAACGACCGGGTTTGCGCAAGCCCTTATTCCCAAAAAACATAGGGGAGCCCTTAGGGAGTAAAGATAAAAAATTTGGAAATGGGTACTTTGAAGGGAGGAAAAACAAATTTTTTTCGTAAAAACCTGCTACCCAAAAGGGTTTTTTATGAATCGTTAATCACCATTTTAAACTTGAGTCTTAACGTCAAAACCACCCTTTTCCACTGTAAGAAGATAGATTTTTTTCACGGTATTATACGGGGATCAATTACGCAACTTTTCCCTTGAGGGGGGACGAGGGCAGATATAAGGAAATTTTTTTGAGAAGTTTTGGGACGGTGCATTATGCTAAACATGGTACTGGCGCAGGAGCCTATGCGGGTTTTTTCCAGAGGGTTTTTTCAACCCAAAATGCCCTTTGAGGCACCAAAAAACCATCCTATGTTTTACCTACAAGATTTCAGGACGAAAGGAAAATGGTAATGTACCCAGGACAACGTTTGTACATGCCGCCTATGGGGGTGAGAAATAAACACAAAGGGGCGACCGTGAAAAGGGCGAAGACATGTGCCTGGCCCGGGGGAGGGTCGCGGGCCCCTGTTTTCAAAGGTGGCAGGTGAGGAACAAAAAACGGATGGAGGGCGGGTTTTTTTGTGGAGCGGATAGTGGATGGGGGCACACAGGACTGGTGGAGATTTTGGGGGTTCCCGCCCCCAACGCCTGATCGGGTGTCGTCCCTGTGGATAAGGAGGAGCAGCAAGTAAAAAGAAAAGGTTCTTGAAAATTGAGGGAATTGGGGGGTTTTGAAGACTTGTAAACCACCAGAGAGGGACGTTAAAATCTGAGCGTGGTTTTTTTGGGAAAAATCGTCGCTTCCCAAAAGTCGAGAAAATGATAATTTGGGACGGTGGGGGGTTTGGGAGTCGCCCCTTAAACTCTTTAAAACCCCATTCTCAGGTGGAGGGTGGGGGTTCATCGAGAGGTAACATCTGCCCAAAGATATTGAAACATGACTGTCACGAGAAAGAGGGCGGCTACTTCAGTTTCCCGATGACGCCCTTTTACCCTGCACAAACCCGGGGGAAACAGATGAGGTGAATTTGGTAAAGGGTGGGTGGTGAAAGGTGGGGGACCCGTTTAGGGGGCCCCGGGAAAAGGGGGGAGGGAAAGAAGCACTCTGAAGGTGTTAAACGAAAATTAAAGCTCGGGATTTGGGTAAAGAGTGATGGAGGAAGCAGGGGGGGAAACTTTAATGGGCCTTAGGTGTATTCTGTAAATGTTAAGGGGGTTAGGAGGGGTTAATGAAGAGAGTTTGGTTTCGAATTTTTCTGAAAAATCTAGAGTGGATTTTTTTCCCTCAGGACACATTTTCCCAAAGAGGGTGGGGGGGTTGGGAGGGGCAGATTTCGAGAATTAAAACCCTCCCCAATCTCCCCTCTAAAAGGTTGTGGGGAAAAATTTTTAAAAAAGGGGGCGGGGTCCTTTGTTTTGCAGAGAATCAGGGAGGGGGGGGGAGGGGGGGGGGGGGGGGGGCCGTGGGATGGGTGGTGAGGGGTAACCCTTGTGTTTTTTGGGTGAGTGTGTAGGCGCCGGCAGAAAAAAAAACATAAAGGTAAAAAAAGATTTTGTGTGTGAGGATCTTTGTTTTTTCTTAAGTGCACTCCCCAAGGTGGCAATTTTGGGGTGGGGACGGGAATAGTGTAATAAAGGTGGCTGATGTGGCCCCAACAGGGGCTGGATATAGTCTGTGGCTCTTGGGGGAATTTTTTAAAGGGGATTTTAGGTTACGTGATCCCCCTTTGGGGGGGGCCGGGGGGTGGGAGACTAAATATACGTTTGTTAGGAGTGGTTATGCGCGAGACTAATAGAGTGTACCTTTCTCGGGGAGGGGGAGGGTGAAATTTTTCAGTACGGTTGAGGCAACAATGCAGTTCAAGGGCAGTGGGGGTGGAGGTTGGGGGGGGGAAAGCTCGGGGAAAAATATATAAAAGGGTTATTGGAAATTAAATATAATTTTTTTTTGGGGTGTTGGGGAGGGTTGGGGGGGTTTTTCCCAGTCCATGGGGGGACCCCTAGTTGGAAGAACGGGAGGGGTTTGACTTTTGTCCCAGGTGGGATAGTAGGGAAAAGGGAAAAGGGAAATTAAAATTTTTATGGAGAGAAGGAAAAGGGATTAATAATTTAAAATAGGGGATTTGGCAACTATTTAGAGGATGGGTTTTAAGAGGTTGCAGGGAAAGGGGGGGTGGGGAAAAATTTTTCCTTGGATAAAAATAGCTGAAAAAAAGGGGGAGGATGAGGTTTTTGAAAAATGACAGGTTTAAAACTGTAAAGAGGGCAGGCAGGGGGGGAGGAAGTTTCTTTGGGGGCGACAAGCCGTCAGCGTGTTTTTTGCGGCAACAAAAAGAAAAGGCAGGCGCTGACAGCTAAAACCATGTTTAGAGGTAACGGAGAGGGTTTGGGGAAATTATAGAGAGGGCGGAGATCGAACCACGAAGGGGATGGGGGCGTATGCAAAAGGCCCTTGGGTACGAGAAGTCCCGGGAAACAGGGGGGGGGTGGGTGAGGGGGGGCGTTGGCCCAAGTTTTGAAAGTATGTGACGTGTAATTTAGGAAATAGTGTTTCGAAAGGTTTTAAAGGGGGGAGATTACGGAAAGGGGAAATAGAAATGCTTAAAGGGGGAATGGGGAAAGGGGGGAAAGCTCCCGGTTTTTGGGAGGGGTCTCCCGGAAAATTTTTTATTTACAACATTGGGCGTTGATAAAGGAATTATATTTGGGGTTTTTAAAAAGTATGAAGGAGAAGGGTTTTTTGGGGGGAGAAAGCGGGAAAACTGCAGTTGTAGTTTGGTCCCCGAAGGTCAAGGGGCCCCACCCTTCGGGAGTACCACCCAAAAAACCCCTGATGTGTGCAGACTATAAGGTTTTTCAAAAATTTTGGTAATAGGGTTTAAGTTATTTGGGGAGGGGGGTGTCAAAATCTCATTTTGGGTTTCCGGAAAGGGCAAAGATTGAAGGACATGGGGTACTGAGAAGTTTTGTGGAAGCTAAGGGGGGGGGTTTGGGGGGGCGGCTTTGTTGGCTCTAGACTGGCAAAAGGGGGCATATGAAAAGTGGAAAAGGGGGGCTTTGGGAGGTTACCTTTAAAGGGGACAGGGTTTTGGGGAGGAAATAGTCCCAGTGGGGAAATACTTTGTACAAGGGGGGGAAAATGAGGGTAAAAGATTAAAAGGGTGAAAGGGGAGGGAAATTGCAATGGGAAAGGCCTTTAAAACAGGGATGCCCCTGTCCCAAATAATGTTTGCGTGTTTCCAGGAAAACCCCCCTTTTTTAGAAGGTTGAACCCGAGCTTTTGTACCCATGTGAGGGAAGTGTGGGGGGGGGAGGGCCCGACCCGGGGGAATTGGATATGTTTTACGACACCACGTTTTTCAATTCGTGCAGGGGTGTCAATGGGGGTGTTGGACGAGGGGGTGCAATTAAAATTTTGGAAAATTTCCACGGGTATGCAGGGAAATAAGGGGAAGTCAAGGGTGCAAGGGGGGGTTGGGGGGTTTTTGGGGGGGGGTTGGGGGGGGGGATGTAATGTTGTTAAAAAAATTGGGGGTGTCTTTTTAAAAATTTTTGGTATTATTTATAAAGGGGTGACATGGGTTTTCGGGCGGGAGGAAAATTCGAAAATTAATTGGAAAGGATCGGGGGGGCAGAAAGGGGTTCTGAGACCCCAGCACCTAAAAAATCTGATTCAGCGAGTGAAAATCGTGAACATTCATTGTAAAAGTAAGGTTTGGTAAAAGTTGCAAACTGTGTTCCCAAATTAAAAGGGACAGCGATTGGGGGATACTAAGCGGGTTTTTACAAATTTTTTTTTGGGGGGTTTACCCTTTTGATTGGTTACGGGGGAGGTTTTAATGTTACCCTGGAAGTCAGGGTGGGTTGGGGTTGTTTGGTTGAGACGGAGGGCTAAAAGGTGTTTATTAAATGGAAGTGTTGGGGTGAGGGTGGAACGCGGGGGGGTTTGGGGAAAGGGTACACGACAGGGTGGGATGGTAAACGAGGAATGGAGTTGAAGGGGAAAGTGAAAAAAGTTTTTGAGGGGTGTATGTTGGGTTTGGGGAAATTAAAAGGGTTGTATAAGGGTTTTTTTGTAGGTTACTTGTAGGGAGGGGCGTTGTCCCAGTTTTAGGGTTTGTTCCCCCTGTATGCCCTGGAAGAGTAAATTTTGGTTTTGATTTAGTTTAAAATTTAAGTTAAAAACCCCCGGCGCGTGAGGGGATGTTTCTTTTTCCCGCATTGGGGCCTTCCCCCTGGGGAGATATTAAAGAAACAGACAGGGTTTTTGAGGGTGGGGGGTGTGGGGTCGTGGAGGGGGGGAGAAATGCGTTCCATGAAATTTACTTTTGTGAAGGGGTAGAGGGGGTCAGGTGCTGGTTTTAAATAAAGGTTTTGGGGCAAAGGGTGGGGGGGGGTGGTGTCGGTTTTTCGGGTTTTAAGTCAAAATATTTGGGGGGGTTTAAAGAGGGGGTCCCAAAAGGGGGCTTTAAAATTATATCATGGGAATTATATAATATGTCGGGGGGATGAGGGGGGGGAGGGATATGAGGAGAGAAGAAAGGGGTTTTTGCGGGAACGTTTTACCGTACGAGGTGTCGAACAGAGATTTTTTATGGGGGGAGGTGGGATCAGGCTTTCCTCAGAGGGGTTTTAAAAATGCTAACGTTTGGGATTCCCCATAAAACTTGATTGGGAAAAAGTGATTGGGAAAGGGGGTTTTTATAGGTTTGGGGGGAGTCAGGGGGCAACAGCGGCTTTGCCTCCCTGGGGGGGGGGGCGTGAGAGTGTTTTTTAATGTGGGGTTTTAAAAAGGGTTTTCCTGGTTTTTATTGGGGCTTTAAAGGCATCCAAGTGTGGATGTAGAGCTCAAGGTCTCGTTATGGTAGATATAACACTTTTTAGAATGGGAGGTATAATATAGTAGAAATTTTTTTTGTAAATTAATTTATGTGTATCGTCTTGTAAAAACATGAATTTTTGGAAAAAAAATTCTTTGCGAAAATGAAGTTGTTTTAGTTTGTATTTTTGTTACGTGCTGGGGTTTTTTGCACGGGTGGGGAAAATACTTTTATACTAATTTGGGGATTGTGCATAAAAGTGCATCTGATTTAAGTGATTTTGTTGCAAAAATTTTTTTTGTGGGATGTTGTGGGGGTGTGTGGTGTGGGGGGTGGGTGTGTATGTGTATATATAAAATTCCCTTTCTAAATTTTTATTGAACCCTTTTTCATGGGTCAACGTTTGTAAAAATTAATATATGCATGATTTATTCTTTTTAAAGTTTTTTTAATTATGGTCTGTACCCATACCGGTTTTTGGGGTTCATGCAATTCTTGATGTTTAAATTTTATCTGTATGGATACAGACAAACTCTAGGGCAGTTTAGTGACGTAGTCCATTTGGTCTTTAAATTTTTATTGGGTTTTTTTTTAAAAATATAAGCTTCATTTTTTGTGTTCTAAGCTGTATTCTTTGTCTGTTTAAAATTTTATGTTTGGGGTATGTTCAGCTTTTTGTTAGGGGAAAAATATGTTTGAAATTTTTTAGTTAGATTATGATGTTAAGGGTTTTTTTTTGGGGGGGGGGGGGGAATGTGAAGGGGGGGGATTTTAACTGAAAAAAACTTCTTTTTTATTTTTTTGTTCAAGTGTATTGAACCTTTGTCAGGGTGTCATTTAAAGTAAGTTTTTATATATATATGCCCAAGGGGTTTTGGGATGTAAATTTTAGAACCGTGACAAGTAATTTTGTTTTTAGTTATGTTCTTTTGGGGGTGTAAAAATTGTTGTTGAACAAACTTGCGAGCATGTAGGTACAATCCGTTTGTCAGTTAATTTGATTAGGTTCCATACTGTTTCTTTCTTTTTATGTTAAACTGTATTGGTTTTAAATAAAATATAAAAAAAAAAAAATTATTCCCTACTACCAAATGTGCTTACAACCTATCCATACCTTGTAACAAAAGTGGAATAGTCAATATCATCAGTAAGATATCGAGAGGCATGTAATATACAGTACTTGGCACAATAATGGACCACTCAAGAAGACCGCATCATATAAATTATAGCACAACATAGGAAAGAAGTGTTTTTTGAAACAAACATGTTAAGACTATTACCCACGTAAAACTTCTACCATTAATTAAAACACAAATCTTCCAGCACACACTTTACGACTCGCAGGTCGCATGACATACATTGCTGTGACTCTTATGTACTTAGTAAAACCAGTGCTAACAGGTGCACACAGAATACATCGCAAAAACAATTGCATTACAAAACTCCAAACAATTCACACTGTATGCAACTAACACCAACCTGGCAAATTAGAAAATTTTGTATAACATAAACATTAAACACGGCGTAGCCTCTGTTGGTGACTTAGTGGTTCAACATGACTCAGCATAAGAAAACCATACCATGGTTCTGAGTACCACTCCCCCCCCCCTTTCTCAGACTATGATACTCATTCACGCCAGAAAGACACTATACCCCAGACCACACAAGGTTCCCTTCCTTCACCCTACATTACACCCAGATTCACCATACACACCAAATAAAACATACAGTCCAGACGCCCAAAAAAAAAAAAAAAAAAAAAAAAAAAAAAAAAAAAAAAACTAACTCTTCTCTCCCCCCCCCCCGGGAGACCAACCCTAGGCCCACCAAGCGATTAATACCTACCCCCACCTCATTACTCCCGTAAACGTTTCCATCGTTAGATTCCTATACCCCAAAGAAAAAGCTCCCTCCCAGCATTGCCCATATACCTCTCTATTCCTATCATTTCGTCCTATAAACATGACACATCAGCGCCTTGACACGCATCGCACCCCTAAGCCCCCGCATACCCCTGACACATATAAAGATCAAGTACCAAATATGAACACAGAACGTCGTACAGCATCCGAGCAATCTCCCATTTCAAGACTCAAAACTCTAAGCATCGACAACCCCCCCCCCTCCCACTCTTCGAGAACACCCTTGAACCAATCCCTAACCTTATGTAAACTGTCACAAAAGTATACGACATGAAACGCCGTTTCCGGCCACCCACACCACGCACAGGTCTGATCCTGGTCATTCCCATAATGTACAATTGTGTCTTGGACGCCAAAATCCCGAGGAGGAATCGGTAACCAGTTTCCCTAACCCGTGGTTGTAAGCGCAATTTCTTGAACCCCTGCCATATAGTCTTCCAATTATATCCTGGGAAAACCTCAGCACCGATGACTTCCGCCGATGTTATACCTATATTATCTAGTTTACCTGCCTTAACTCTCACAGGGTTTTGCACCATCAATAAGTGCCGTAACATTGCTTCGCACCTTGTGAGGTCCTTCCCCACCCACCATCGTCGAACCTCCCTCATCACTGCATCAACTCTCACTCCCCTGACCCCACCCCTTGTTAGGTATTCCTGTCGTACATATATGCCCATTAGTCGACTGTGTACTGGTATTAGCCCCAAACCTCCCCGAGTTACGTGCGTCATAACTATGTCTTTCCCTAACCAATGCTACGGTAACCCCATATGAAATCCAAAGCCTTCCTCTGTAACAGCAACACATCGTCCGTCATCAATGGATAGACCGCTGAAACAAACCATAATTTACTATACACCAGTACGTTGACAACTATTACTCTTTGGTGTAATGTTACATCACCTGGTCTCCATCCCGCCATCCTACGAATTGCAGCTGTAACTACAATGGATGAATTAAATGCACGCGCTGCCTGTTCGTCATTGCAAAATGCACACCACAGATCTTTATCCGCTCAACGGTTCTCCACCCATACTCCGTACCTAACGTCCCGCCCACCCAGGACCCCACCTCCAAAAGTTTGGATTTTTCTCTATTAATGCGCAGGGAAGACCATCGCAAAAAAACCCTTTAAACCTTTTTTATGAACGCTAAACCTTCCCTACTATGCCCCCAAGATGGTGGTATGCCCCACTAACCTAAAATTTCTCTGCTTCTTCCTGTGCAAATCCCCCCCCCCCCCCACCCCACCCTTAAAAACTAAAAAGGGGTCCTGCAAAAGGCAAAAAAAAGCTGCAGAGGGGACCCCCCCGCCCCCCACCCCATGCCTATCGGGGACCCCATCCCATTAACCGGGGACTGTACCTGTGGCCTCCATTATAAAAAACGAACCCAGCTATATTTTTTTCCCCCGAAACCCTGTTCAATAAATAGTAAAATTTTTCCCCCTATCCACATTGTCAAAACCCTTTTCCCAACCTCCTCGACTGCCCCCTCCATAAATTTTTCACAAAAATTTTTTGGGCGTCGATGCCCATCTCAAGTGGCCCGGGAATCCCGTTTGCCCTTCCCTATTCCTGTCCAAAACTCTTTTCCCACCCGGTTTGAAAAAATACGCGCAAAAAATTTTTAAAATCCCCCCCCCTAATATGAGGGCCTAAAAATGCCCCCAAAAGATCACAGACCTCGGCCTTTTTGTACCAATACACAACACCCAACCCCGCTTCACCGCCCATGCTCCTCTATTTTATTTTTGTAAAGTCGAACCAACATGTGTTTTAATAGTTTCCAATGAACTACAAAAAATCCCCTGGTACCCCCTCCCAACCGGGTGTTTTCCTCAGTCCCCTGTCCCTGAACAGCCTTGGAACCTCCCCCTCCGTATACAACCCTCCATGCCTCTCGATCCACGCTTAAAAATTTCCCACTATGCCACGCAGTAAAGCTTCCTCGCCTCTCGATTCCCCCTTACCCTTCCTTTTCCTAAAACCATTTCTGCATAGGCCCCAATGCTCCATATAACTGCCTTTGTCCTTTTGAAACCACCAAGCATCACCGACCCTATGAAAAAACTGTCGTCCCCATCGCCCCATTCTAAAAAATACGCAAAACCCCAACTGAGGGTTTATCCCCCCAAAGCCCCTCCTCAATCCAGCTCGCACCCTCAAAGCCTGAAATTTATCATTCTAAATTTTTCGAAAATTGACTATGTAACACTCTATTTCCCCGCAGGTCATCCCCCCCGCCTGAAACCATAAAAATCCCTCAGTTTTCCCTCTAAATATTTTTTTGTTCCCATATTATAACACCCTCCCCCTTTCCCCTAACCGTAAAAAAAAAACCCCTGAATTGCTTTTTCGCCTTTAAAACCCACCACTCTAAAAAACCCTCTACCCCATTCCCCGTATTCAGAAGCAACCCCACCAAACCTGAAAGTTTCCACAGATGCCCTCCTTGCAAAACTGACATTTAATTTCAATAATAGTAAAAACAGGGATAGGCCCCCCCACTCGGTGTTAAAAGAACACCACGGTGAGAAAAACCGATAAACAAAAAACGACCCCCCACCCCACGGTTTAAAATTTGGGATAAAACCCGCCCAAACCCGCGCAGCGTAACCCCTTCTAAAAAACGATTTCCACATTCCCCCCCTCCTACCCACAACATCCACTACCCCAATCGTTTTGCAAACCTCACGAAAACCCCTTTAAATTTACACCCCACCAGGGGTTCACGTCTTTTTCCCGGGATCCCAAATTCCCAATCACCTGCCCGACAGAAACAAGGGTAGATTTCTAGAAAAAAAACCCCAAAAATCGGTACAAAATCCTCTTTTACTCTCGATTTGTTGTCGCTGGCAATATACTCCCACAAAACCACCCTGAAGTTCCCCCCAAACCCACCCCGCACAACCCGGCCCCCCCCCCTCCCCCTCCAGCTACAAGCTTTAAAAAGGGGTGGCTCCCCCTTAGCTTCACAACCCCACCTTTTTAGATTTTCCGAATTTCCCGCATGCACTTAACCCTTGCACACGTAATTCATACCACACCGAAAATTGTGTTCCCGTATAAAAAAAAAAGTAACATTCATATCTTGGGGATACCTCTACCCAACGTCTCTTGACCTTGCTCTGAGGGCCTTGACATTTATTGTTAACCTTGAACTCTTGGTTAGGGTTTTTTTCATTCGTTTTTCCCCTCACCTTATACGACTTGGACTTGCCCCCTGCTGCCCTGCCCGTTTTCCCCCCCCACTCCCACTTAATTCTCTAAGGGGGTCCCTTAACTCCCTTTTGGGTACTAACCCAACCATTTTACCAACCTTTTACCCGGGGTTAAAAATGTCCCCCACGGTGACTGGGCCTCTTCCGTGACACCCCCCCCATAGTCCATGGCCCTCGTGTTGTTCTATGTACCTCGACTCCTCCCACCCCGACGTAAAAGTCGTAGCCATCTCACCGCCCACAGTCCCGCTAGACCCCGGCGCCCCCAAAGGCGCCCCGTAATGTAGGCGGTAAACCCCTGCGCCGGGCTATCGAGGATCCTCTGTAAGTCTTTAAAAGGTCAGTATCAATGGGGTTTTTGCCTCCCTTCCACCGAGGTGACGCACTGTCCCCCGCACCCAAACGCCTCGTTCCGACGCGGTGTAGCGCGAGATTTACCCCTCTGCGCATCCATGCTTACTCCACTTTACATCCGTGGAAAACCAGCACGTCGTCCACCATTGTGGGCTTTTCTAGGCCCAGCTCACCCCCCTCCATCGTATCTTTGGATGCAGTGCTGTCGGCCGCCGTTGTTTCCCCCGTCGGTGCTCACAAGAGCCCCATATGACCCTTGCACCACACAGGCGGCACGGAACCTGGCCGGGTAGGTTACGTAGACTCGTCTGAAAATCTTCCAACATAACAAAGAGGAATAGGGTTCCAATGTTTTTTTCATAGAAAAGGAAACCGCGAGCATACCAGATAAAAACCCGGGGCCAACGCCCAAATTTGGGGCAGCTTTTTACAGTGCCATAGCCCCAAAAGTCCACGGGGTCCACCCCGTCTGCCTCAAGGGGGTATTTCAACAACCCCGTATAACTTTTCTACATCACGCGGCGCACCTCCAACGCTTGATAACAAACCGTTTTCTTGAAAAGGGACCCCAACACTCCAAAACGCAGCAACGACAAAAATTTTACAAAAAATTCTTGCGTTGCCCTTCAGAGAAATCCTATAAATCCTCAGGGGTTTTCCAAGTACTCTTATCACAAGAGGGAGAAGACCAGCGGGGTCCCGGATATTGCACCTTTCAAAAATTCCACACAGACAGGTTGATTTTTCCCGCGTTTTTCCCCTCGGGGAAAACAAAAATTTCAAACAGACACCCAAAGGGGACCAGCCGCACCTTGCGCCCCCCTCAAACGTTGGGTGAGAATGTAGGGAGGCAACCCTGTTTTCACCCCTGACTTCCCTACCCCAGCAACACTTTCCAATCATTACCCTCCCCTCCCTCGTATATTACAAGTCTAATAAAACCTGTACGTAAGTTGCCTATATCCCTCTGAAAAATCCTTCACCCACCTCCTCCCATAAATTTCCTTATTTCTGCATACCGTTTTATAGAACGTTACCGCTAACACCCTCCTATTCACCTCAGTAACCTGTTTCCCCCGCAATCCCCACACTATATAGATATAATCTGCCATAATGTATCCCACAGCTCTGATTACACTTTCCTCCCAACCCCCCACGTCGAGACTTAATGCTCTCAATACAGAAATTCCTTTACTTCCTATCCTATTTATCACCCTATTTAACCACCCCTTGACACTCCTCATTCCATCACAAAAATATACTACATGAAAAGCCGACTCCTCCCCACCACATATCCCACACTCCCCCCCGTCAACGACTCGCCTATCCCGTAGAACCACACCCAACGGTAAAATGCCGTGCAGAAAACGATACATTACATCCCGAACACGAGGTTGCAACCTAATCCTACTCAACCTATTCCATATACTACTTCCCCATGCATACATGGGGAAAATTCCCTCTACAGATGCTACAACCCTCCCGGCTAACAATCTACACAACCTACCTATTTTAACCTTTGCTGGCTCTCGATCCCACGCCAGAGCCCTCAACACAGTTTCACACTCATGCAACTCAACTCCTGTATACATCCGTTGCAATCTGTTATGGATCCTGGCCAAACCCCCCCCACCCACAATTTCCCTCATCACCTCCCTTTTAATGAAGACACATTTGACCCTCCGCTTTAAGTCCAGCAATCCCAGTCCCCCCTTACTTACAGGTAACATTACCACATCCCTCTTAATCCAATCACAGCTCGAACCCCACAAGAATTTAAAAACCTTCCTAAGTATGTTCGTTATTGCTGGCCCAGTTAATGGGAACACGGCTGCCACGTGCCATACTTTGCTATACAGTAAGATATTAATAAGAATGGTATGCTGCACAAGGGTCAAATGATAAGGTCGCAATGCACCCAAGCGTCCCTGAATCCTTTCTACCATCCTAAGCGAGTTTTCCATGCGTGCCACAGTTAGATCATCTGCATAAATAAGACCGCAAATTTTTAACGAATTCACCTGCCTCCTCACAACTGCACTACCCCAATCAACCCTACCCACTCTAGCTCCTAACCCCATGACCATGGATTTATCTGAATTTACCCTCATACCAGTTGCCCCTGCGAACATTTGTACTACCCCATCTAATGTGTCCATTGACATCCCCTTCCTGATCAGAACAGTTGTATCATCCACATACCCAATTAAAACTGGCCAAACCCTCGCAACCTCACACCCTGGTCCCTCTACGTGACACATACGCTGCTCCAACAATCTATAAAAGGGGTCCTGTACGCACGCAAACAATAATTGTGACATAGGACACCCCTGCCTAAGTCCCCTACCCATTACAATCTTCCCACCCAATCGACCATTAATCTGTACCCTCGCCATTGCACCTCCATACAATGCCTCAACCCAACCCACTATTTCTTCCCCAAACCCCTGACCCCTGAGGATGGCTTTCATGCTTTCCGATCCACTCTATCGTATGCCCCTTGCCAATCGACGCCACCAAACCTCCCTCCCTCCCCCCCTTTTTGCCTCCACGAAATCCCTAAGTAACCCATGCCCCTCCACCATAGACCTCCCTGGCAAACCAAACTGAGTTTTTTGATACTCCCCTCCCCCACCACACACTTGACCCGATTTCCAAAAATCTTCGCAAACAATTTATAATCTGCGCATAACAACGAGATCGCCCGGTATTCCCGAAGCGTATGCTGCCCTTACCCTTCAGTATCAATACAACGACAGCCGTTTGCCTGCTTCTCACCCAGCTCACCTCTCTCCTTCATGCAATTTAATAACCTAACCAAAAAATGCCTCAATAATTTCCCCAAAGTACTGATAAAAACTATGCGGGAGTCCATCAATTCCCCGGGGCTTTGCCCTTTCGCATTCCACTTAAAGCCCTCCATATTTTCCCCTCAGTTATTTCCCCACCCCAGTGCTTCCCCTTCACTGTTACGCAACTGACATACCACACATCCACACACCTGTACTAAAACCCCCTCCTCTACCCCTTCTCGTTGCCAGTACTTTTTATACCACTGTCAGCAAACGCCCCCATTCCTTCCGTAGCTTGTATGACCTGCCCCTCCTGTACCCTCCTATGACTCATGAAAACCCCAACCAGGAATAGTCATTGCCTGCTGTCTTTGTTCTCCTTTCTCAATACGCACGATAAGGTGTATCGCCCCATAACACCTCTTCCACCCCGCCCGTTACCCCCACCGCTTGGAACCTCTCATCCTGTACCTCACGCAGCCTCCTTTAATTGCCATAATATCATCCATTGGATAAGTGCCGCACGCCCCCCTCGCATAACAAACCCGAAATCATCCTCCAATAGTTAGCAAGCCCATATTTAAAGAATTGATACGTTTCCCTTCCTTTACGAATATTGCTTAATCCCTTCTTTAGCCCCCACCATCCCACCACATCACCACATCCTCTACTCCATTTATCTCTGCACGTAACCCCTCCCACAGCGTTGCAAATCCCTCTATCCCCTCCCTCATCACCTAACACACTTGTATTTAATTTCCAATCCCCAAAATAACCTGCTAGTGACTCCCACGCCACCCTGCTTTCTACCGCCCGATGATCCGAATAAGCTATTCTATTGTACGGAAAATGTCAACCCAACCTTTGAATATATACAGCCTATCCAACCTAGCAGGTAACCCCTTTTTACAAAAGTGTGCTCTACCTCCCACGCCCCTCCTCCAACCGCATCCCCCCAACTGAATTTTCCCTCAAAAAGATCTCGCAAGGCCGCCGACACGTGCCCCACCCTTTTGGTTCCACGTCACCACTCAATAAACGGTTCCAGTCCCCACCAACGACGGCCACTGCAGGTAAACCACGTAAGAAGAAAACTTGTTCTTCACATACAAAATCCCTTTTTACCCTCACATCATTTTTGCTGGTGCATACACACTTACAAAAGATACCCTCTGCCCCATCCACCACCCATCCCCGCACAATACTCTTCCCCCCCCCCCCCCCCTCACTTCTTAGCAACACAAACGGGCTTGCCTCCCTGATCAATATACCCACACCACCTTTCGAATGTGGCGGATGGCAGAGTCAGACCTGAAAACCCCCCAAACCCCGAGCACTCTTCCCTCCTTGAAATTGTGTTCTTGCCCCGGAACACTACATCCACCCATATTTTATACAGAAACATTCGAAACCATTCCTTTTTTCACACTATTACACGTCCATTTACGTTCACAGTCATATACCTAAGGCCTCTTTAGTTTCCAACCCTTCCTCCTCACTTCATTCATCCCAGGGCCTCCTGCCCATGAGCCAGCACAAGGCTTCAAAACCATCAACCCACCCCCCTTTTTTGCGATGCCTCTTTTCGTGACTACTTGGGCATTACTCTTCCTTCCTCCTAGACCTCTGCGCCGGCGTCGGACATCATCCCAGTCTGACGCCGCCGCTCTCTTCCTCGTGGGTGCCCTCTATATTCATGTTTTTCTTCTGAGGTTCCCCCCACGTGAAC
>NC_069438.1:960417-1010873 GCF_026875155.1 Cherax quadricarinatus | reverse complement strand
AAAAAAAAAAAAAACCCCCCCAAAAAAAAAAAAACCCTTACAAGACCATTTAAGTTTTAAAAAAAACAGTCTTAAAAGGGGAAAAAAAAAAAAAAAAATTTTAAAAAAAGGGAACATTTGGCCCTTAAAAGGGCAAACTAAAAATTTTAACAAAAAACCCCCCCAAAAAAAAAACCCCCCCTTTTAAAAACCCCCCTTTTTAAAAACCCCGGTTTTTTTCCCAAGACACACTACATCTTAAAAGACCATTTGGGGCCCTTACAAGACCCCCGCCCTTAAAAACCCCAAATTTAAAAAAAAAAACCCCAAAAACCCCAAAACCCCCAAAAACTTTTTTCCCCCCTTTTTCCCCCCAAAAAATTTTTTCCCCCCCAAAAAAAAAAATTTTTTTAAAAAAAACCCCCCTTTCCCAAAAACCCCCCTTTTTTTTAAAAAAAGGGGAAAACAAAACTTTTTAAAAAACAATTTTTTTAAAAAAAAAAATTTACAAAAAAAAATTTTTTCCCAAAAAATTTTTTAAAAAAAAGAATTTTTTAAAAAAAATTTTAAAAAAACCAACCAAAAAACCCCCAAAAACAACCCCCCAAAAAAAAAAACCCCCCAAAGAAAAGGTTTAAAGCCAACCCCAAAAACCCAAAAAACAAAACTTTTGGAAAAAAATTTTTTAAAAAAAACCCCCAAAAATTTTTTTTTCCCCCAAAAAAAACCCCCTTCCAAAAACTTAAAGATTTTAAACCAAAAATTTTTTTAAAAAACCCCCCTTTTAAAAAGACAAACCCCAAAAAAAATTTTCCCAAATTTTAAAAAAAAATTTTTTAAAAAAAAAAAAAATTTTAAAAAAAAATTTTTTAAAAAAACCCCCAAAAAAACCCCTTTTAAAAAAAACCCCAAAAAAAAAATTTTAAAACCCCCTTTAAAAAAAAAAAATTTCCTTAAAACACCCCCAAAAACCCCCAAAACTTTTCCCAAAAAAACCCCCAAAAACCCCCGCCCCAAGAAAAAAAAAAAAACCCCCCAAAACCCCAAAAAAAAACCCCCCAAAAAACAATTTAAAAAAAAAAAAAAAAAATTTTTAAAACCCCAAAAAAACACCCCCTTTTAAAGAAACACTCCATCTTAAAAAAATTTAAAAAAAAAAAAAAAAAAAAAACCCCCCCAAAAACAAAAATTTTAAAAAATTTTAAAAAACCCCCTTTTAAAAAACCCCCCAAAAAAAAAAACCCCCCTTTTTTAAAACAAAAAAAAACCCAAAAAGGCCCTTAAAAAAAAAATTTTAAAACCCCCCCCCCCCCCCCCAAAAAAAAAAAAAATTTAAAAACCCCAAATTTAAAAAAATTTTTTAAAAAAAAAAATTTTAAAAAATTTCCGTTTAAAGAAAACAGTTTTAAAAAACTACAGCCCCTTAAAAACACACTACAGTCTTAAAACCCCCCCTTTTTAAAAAAAACCCCCCAACCCCCCAAAATTTTAAAAAACCCCCCTTTTTAAAAAACATTTAAAAAAACCCCCCCCCCAAAAAAAAAAAAATTTTTTTTTCCCCCCCTTCAAAAAATTTTTTAAAAAACACTAAGTCTTAAAAACCCCCCCCAAAAAAAAAAAAAAAAACCCCCTTTTAAAACCCCCCCTTTTTTAAAACCCCCAATTTTAAAAACCCCCAAACCGGCCCCCCCCCAAAAAAAAAAAAAACCCCCCCAAAAAATTTTTTTCCCCTTCAAGACCCTTTTAACTTCCCAAACCCCTTTAGCCCTTACAAGACAAACCCCAAAAAAAAAGGGTTTTACCCCTTTTTAAACCACACTAATCAAACAAGACCACTTTTTTAAAACCCCCAAAGCCCCAAAAACCCCCCCCCTTTTAAAAAAAAATTTTTTCCAAGACACACTTTTTAAAAGCCCCTTTAAAACAAGAAAACAACTTTCGAAAACCAAGACAAAACAAACAGTCTTACAAGAAAAAACTACGCCCTTAAACAAGACAAAACTAAAGCTTAAAGATTACAAAGTCTTACAAACCACAGCCGCCAAGCTTCAAGACACACTACAGTCTTAAAACAAACTCGTTTTAAAACATGACCACTACAGCCCCCCCCCCCCCCCCCTTTAGAAGAACAATTTTCTTACAATACACACTAAGTCTTCTTAGCCACACAAACTTTTTTACAAGAAAACACTACAGTCTTACAAGAAAACACTACATTCCCCCTTTTGCAAACACACTACAGCTTACAAGAACACTACAGTCTAAAAAACCCCTTCCTCTTCCAAAACACACTACAGTTTTACAAACACAACCAGTTTTAAACAAGCCCACCCAAACATTTTTTACAAGACTACTACAGTCAGCAAGATAAACTAAAAGTTTTTGAAAAGACAAACCAGTTTTTCCAAGACACCTACGTCTTAAAAAGACCACAAACTTTCTTACAAAAAACATTTAAGTCTTACAAGAAAACTACTTTCTTACAAACCATTTCAGTCTTAAAGACACACTACAGTCTTACAAGACCCACTACAGTTTTACAAGACACATTTCAGGGCCCTTTCAAAAAGACACACTAAGTCTTAAAACACCCTACTCTTCCCAAGGGAATACATTTTGGTATCTTTTTTCAAGACAAAACAACAGTCTTACAAGACCCATTTAATTTTACAAACCCACATTTCCCCACAACCAACAACGCCCAAAAACCCCTTTTTCCCCTTCCAACATTCAAAAACCAAAAAACCAAAAACACTACAGTCTTCAAGACACACTACAGTCTTCAAGACCCCTTTCTTACAAAACCCCCAAAAGACACATCCCGCCATAAAACCCACACTACAGCCTTCCAAGACACCCCTACATTTCTTACAAGAAAACACTACAGTCTTACAAGACCATTTCACCTTCAAGACACACAAAATTTCTTAAAAAGACAAACTAAAATCTAAAAGATCACTGTAGCCCTTACAAGACACACCCATTTCCTTCCCAAGAACACATTTTAAGCCCTTAAAAGGGACACCTACGGGTTTTACAAGAAAACATTTAAAGTTTTAAAAGACACACAAACAGCCCTTAATAAAAAACCCTAAAATCTAACCAAGAACATTTAAATTTTTCAAAGAAACACTAAGTCTTACAAGACAACTAATTTTTTACAAGACAAAACTACAGTCTTACAAGACACACTTCAGTAAAAACCAAACAAAAACTACTTTCTTACAAGAACACAACAGTTTTAAACAAGACCACTGGGTTTTAAACAAACACACTACAGTTTTTTCAAGAAATTTAATTCTTACAAGACAACAAAACCCAAAGGCCCCTTCAAGCCCACACAAAACAGTCTTACAAGACACACAACAGCCCTTACAAGACCACTTCCCGTCTTCCAAACACACCAAAATTTTCTTAAAATTTTAAAAATAAAAGTCTTCAAGACACCCTACATTTTCAAGACCATAAAGCCCCTTCCCAAAAAAAAAAAAACAACAGTTTTAAAGACAACTTAGTTTTTAAAAGACAAAACAAAAACTTTCAAGAAAAAATTTAGTCTTACAAAAACACACTACAGTCTTACAAGACCCCCCGTCTTACAAGAAAACTTAGTTTACAAGCCACTACATTTCTTCAAGACAAACTAAAAGTCTTAAAAGACACATTTACGGGTTTTTTAAAGGGCCCCTTTTCAGTCTTAAAAAGACCATTAAATCTTCCCAAGACAAAATTTAAAGCCCTTACAAGACAAACAAACCTTCCCAAAAAGACACACAAACAGTTTTTAAAAAGACACACTACCCCAAAAAAAAAAATCCCAAAAACCAAAACAGTTTTTAAGCCCAACACTACATTTCATAAAGACCCCTTTCAGTCTTACAAACAACTTTTCTTCCCAAGAAAACACTACAGTCTTACAAGACCACTACGGTCTTACAAACACACTACAGTTTTAAAGAAACTAGTTTTACAAGACACACTACAATCTTACAAGACAAAACTACAGTCTTCAAGACACATAACGCCCAAACAAGAACACACAGTTTTAAAAGACACAAAGTCTTAAAAAAACACTAAGTTTACAAGACCACTAAAATTTACAAGACACACTACAGTCTTACAAAAACACACTACAGTCTTAAAAAGGAACACTACAGTTTTCCAAGAACACTACAGTCTTACAAGACACATTCATTTCCAAAACACACTACAGCCCTTCAAGACACACTACGGTCTTACAAGCACATTTTAAACCCCTTACAAGACATCTACGCCTTCCCAAGAACATTTCAGCCCTTCAAGACACACTCAGTCCTTCCAAGACACATTTCAGTCTTACAAGACACAAAAACAGCCCTTACAAGACACACTTAGCCCTTAAAAAACCCCCCCTTTCAGTTTTAAACAAACACACTTCAGCTTACAAGACACACTACAGTCTTCCAAAACACACTACACCCTTACAAACAAAATACCCCCCTTAAAAGACCCCTTTTAATCTTAAAAATTAACTCACTACAGTTTTCAAGACACACTACAGTCTTACAAGACCCATTTCGTCTTACAAGACAATTTCAGTCTTTAAAAGACCACAAAGTTTTTTCAAGACACACAAAGTCAAAACCAAGACACACTAAAAGCCTTAAAAAGACACACTACAGTCTAAAAAGACAAAACTACATTTTTTTACAAACACCCCCTTAAAAACAAATTCTACAAAAAATTTAAATCTTAAAAGATCACTTTGGGTTCTTACAAGACACACCCAGACTTACAAGCCACATTTAAGTCTTAAAAGACCCCACAACAGTCTTCAAGACACATTTAAGTTTTACAAAAACACCTACAGCCCTTAAAAAAAACTACAGCCCTTACAAGACACACTAAATCCCCAAAGAAACACTAATTTTAAAACACACTACATTTTTAAAAACCCACACAAAATTTTTCAAGACACATTTTCAATTTTAACAAGACACACTATTTCTTTCCCAAGCACACCAGTCTTACAAGACACATTTAATCTTACAAGACCATTCATTTTTTTCAGATAAATTAGTCTTCCCAAAAACACACTACATTTTTTTAAAGAAAACATTACAGTTTTAAACAAGAAAAACACTACAGTCTTACAAGACACCCCAAAAACTTCCAAGACACATTTCAGCCCCTTTAAAAACCCACACTAAGTCTTAAAAAGACACACCAGTTTTAAAAATATAAAATTTTGGAAAAAAAAGCCCTTACAAGACAATTTCAGCTTTAAGACACATAACTTTTAAAAGACACACTACATTTCCTTACAAGACACACTAAAAGTTTTCAAGACACACTAAAGTTTAAATAGAAACTTTTTTAAGCCCCTTTAAAAACAAACACATTCTTACAAAAACCCCCTTAAGTTTTAAAGCACATTACGTCTTACAAGACACATTAAAATTCTTACAAGACAAAAACAACAGTCTTACAAGACACCCCTACAGTTTTTAAAGAAACTACAGTCTTACAAGACCACAAATAAAGTCCTTTGGGAGACCACTACAGCCCCTTAAAAGACACATACAGTCTTACAAGAAAAACCCCTCCGGTTTTACAAGCACACAACAGTCTTACAAACACCCTACGCTTAAAGACACATAAAAGTTTACAAGACACACGCATTTTTAAACAAGACACCCCTTAAAATCTTACAAAACACACTACAGTCTCAAGACAAAATTTTAACAAAACCTTTTTAAAAAAAAACCCCCACTAAAAGTCTTACAAGACAAAATGAGTTTTACAAGCCACTAAGTCAAACAAGCCCACACTACATTTTTAAAAGGGACACATACAGTCTTACAAGAACACTCAGTCTTGCAAGACACACACAGTCTTACAAGAACACTAAAAGTTTTTTTCCAAGACACACTACGTCTTCAAGACACACTGGGGGCCCTTACAAGACACCCCAAAGCCCTTACAAGACCCCAAACTACCCCCCTTACAAGACCCCCTTTTCAGCCCTTCCCAAGACACACTCAGCCCTTACAAGAACACTACAGCTTCAAGACACACTACATCTTACAAGCCCACACTAATTTCTTAACAACAAAACCTTTTTTTTTTTTGTTCAGTTTTTCCAAGACCCCACTACATTTAAAACACACTACAGTCTTAAAAGCCCACATTTAAAGTCTTCAAGACACACTAATCTTACAAACACATTTAAATTTTAAAAGACAAAACACAGTTTTACAAGACACACTACAGTCTTACAAACAAATTAGTTTTTCAAGACACACTAAGCCTTACAAGAAAACACAAAACATTTTTTCAAAAACACACTACATTCTTACAAGACAACTCAGTCTTGCAAGACAAAACTACATTTCTTACAAAAAAATAAACACTAACATTTTCTTACAAGCCCAAACTACGTCTTACAAGACAACACAACATTTTAAACAAGCACACTACAGCCCCTTACAAGACCCCACAACTTTAAAAGACACATTTACAGTTTTTACAAGACCCCTTTCAGCCCTTAAACAAGACAAACTTTTTTCCTTACAAGACACACAAAAGGGCCGAAAAAGACACACTACTTTTTTAAAAAAAACCTTTGTCTTAAAAAACACACTACTTTTTCAAGAAAACATTTCACCCTTCCCAAGACCACTAAGCCCTTACAAGAAAAACCCCATTTTAAACAAGAAATTTTTAATTTTAAAAACCCACATTTCTTACAAGAAACATTTTTTAAGTTTTTACAAGACACACACAGTTTTTAAAGACCCCTTATGGTCTTACAAGACACACTCCGTCTTACAAACACACTACAGCCTTAAAGACACATTTCATCAAAAACAAACACCACATTTTTAAACAAGACACCCTTAAAAAACAAGTCTTACAAACACACTACAGTTTTTAAAGACACATTACGCCCTTTACAAGACACACTACAGTTTTACAAGACACAACCGTTTTCAAGACACACAAATTTTAAAAGACACAAAAGATTTAAAAGACAAACTACGTCTTAAAAGAAAAAATGTAGTCTTAAAGAAAACATTTAGTCTTACAAACACACTACATTTTTCAAGACACACTACACCCTTACAAGACACATTTCAGTCTTCAAAAATTACTACACCCTTACAAAGCCCCAATTTGAAAGTCTTTAACAAGACACCTAAAGTCTTAAAAGGGACACACTAAAGCCCCTTCCAAGACCACTACAGTCTTACAAGACACACCAAACAGTCTTAAAGACACACTACGGGTTTACAAGCCCACAAAAACAGCCCAACAAGAACATTTAAGCCTTCAAGACACACAAACATCTTACAAACACACTAAGTCTTACAAACACATTTCAGCCCAAAAAACCCTAAAATTTGGCACAAAAACACACTAATCTTACAAGACACATTTAAGTTTTTCAAGACACACTACAGTCTTACAAAAAAACACTCAGTCTTCCAAGACACACTACATTTTTAAACAAGAACACTACAGTCTTACAAGAAAACAATCCCAGTCTTACAAGACACCTACAGCCCTTACAAGACACCCAAACAGCCTTAAAAGGACACACTACAGCCCTTAAAAACCTTTTTTAAAAAATCTTAACAAGATACATTTAAGTTTTTGCAAGACACACAAACAGTTTTCCCAAAGGACACAAATACAGCCCCTTCCCAAGACCCCACTTAGCCTTAAAACCCCCATGCAAAAAAAGTTTAAAAAAGACACCCCAAATTCTTAAAAGACACACAAAAATCTTCAAAACACTTAGCCCCCTTACAAGACAAAACTACAGCCCTTACAAGCCCAACCCGTCTTACAAAACAAAATTAGTTTTAAACAAGACACACTTACCCTTAAAAGAAACCTCATTTTTCAAAACACACTACGTTTTAAAACACACTCAGTTTTAAAAGGGCACACTAAGCCCCTTAAAAAGAACACTACATCTTCAAGACAAACTACAGTCTTACAAGACACACTACCCCCTTCAAGACAAACTACAGTTTAAAAAAACACACAAACTTAAAAGGCAAACTAAAATCTTACAAGAACACTTAGTCTTACAAGACACCCCTACTTTCTTACAAACAAAACTCATTTTAAACCAAGACACACGGGTACCCTTACAAGACACCCCTTCAGTCTTAAAAGACACACTTTTTTTACAAACACACACAGCCCTTAAAAGACACACTACAGTCTTACAAGAAAAACATTTTAAAAACTCACAAAAAACCACTAAGGGTCTTACAAGACACACTACAGTTTTTAACAAGACACATACTTTTTTAAAAGCAATACAAAAAACCCCTTTCTTACAAGACACATTTCAGCCTTCCCAAAAAAAGACACCCCAAAACTTTCTTACAAGACACACTACAGTCTTACAAGACCACAAATTTTAAACCCGGTTTTACAAGACACACTACAGCCCTTTACAAGAAATTTAAGCCCTTACAAGACACACTACAGCCCTTAAAAAACCCACACTAAAGTCTTAAAAACCACAAAACAGTTTTTAAAAAGAAAATTAGTTTTAAAAAAGACACACTAAGTTTTTACAAGACACCCCTTACATTTTTCAAGACACACAAACAGTCTTACAAGCACACCAGTCTTAAAAGAAAACACTACAGTCTTAAAAAGGACTTCATTTTCCCAAGAAAACACTAAAGCCCTTACAAAAACACACAAAGCTTACAAGACACACTACAGTCTTACAAGACACACCAGTCTTACAAAAACACCTAAAGTTTTAAACAAGACACATTTCAGCCCCTTACAAAAACATTTCAGTTTCAAGAACACTACAGTCCTTAAAAAGACAACTACAGTCAACAAGACACATTTCAGTCTTAAAAACCCCAAACAGTCTTCACGACACACTAAGTTTTTAAAACAAGACCAAAAAGCCCCTTCGTTTTTCCAAGACACATACAGTCTTACAAACACACTAAAGTTTTACAAGAAAACACTACAGTCTTACAAGACAAATAAAAGTCTTCAAGACACACACAGTCCAAACAAGACACACAAAACCTTCCCTACACCAAAGCCCTTAAAGACCCAAAAATTTTACGTCCTTACAAGACACCCTCCAGTTTTAAACAAGAAAACAAAACAGTCTTAAAAAGACCACTTTTACCAAACAAAAAAACAAAAAAAAACAAAAACAAACCAAAAAAAGAAAAAAACCAAAAAACCCCTTTTTAAAAGGGGGGGGGGGAACAAAGTCAAAACCAATTTCGCCTTACAAACACACTACAAGTCTTACAAAGAAAACATTTCGGGAAAGGGATGGGGGGGGATCTTACAAAAACAACGGGGTTTTTAAAAAAGCTTACAAAAAATTAGAAAAGCCCCACAAAGTCTTACAAGAAAACACTACGGGTTCACAAGGGACACACTACAGGGGGGCAAAACAACACAAAAAACAACAAGCCCTTAAAAGGGAAACTAAAAATTTTAAAAAGGGAACCTTTGAAATTTTGGGGGGGGAAAACACTACATTTAAAAACACACTAGTTTTAAACAAGACACCCCTTACCAAAGGGACAACTTTCAAGAAACACAGGGTATTTCTTACAAGCCCCACATTTACAGTCTTAAAAAAACAACATTTCGGGCCCTTACAAGCCCAACAACAACTACTTTTTAAAAGGGAATTTTAAAGACACACTACAGCCCTTACAAGAACAGTTTTTCCCTTAAGGGGGAAAAAGCCCACGCCAAAACCGCCCGAACCCCTTTTAAAGACAAAAAGTTTTACTAAAACCCCTGGGTCTTACAAGAAAACACACCAAAAAATACAGTCTTACAAAACACACTACAGTTTTAAAACAAAAACAAAAAAGAAAAACATTTTAAAAGCGCAAAGCAAACAGAAAAAACGCCTTCAAGACACACTACAGTTTAAAAACACAACCAAAAGGGCCCCTTAAAAAAAACAAACTAAGTTTTAACCCCTTACAGTTTTAAAAAAGAACCCCTTAAAGCCCTTACAAGAAACACTAAAAAACTTAAAAAAATACAGTTTTACAAGCCACATTTAAGTCTTACAAGCCCAACATTTGGCCCAAAACCAAACCCCATTTTAAAAAAAACCCCTTTCAGTCTTAAAAGAACATTTAAGTCTTCCAAGACAAAACTAAAAAGTCTTAAAAGACACATTTCAGTCTTACAAAAACAAAATACAGTCTTACAAGACACACTAAACAAACGAAAACCCAAACAAACCACCAAAAACACAAAAGCCAAAAAGCACCCAACCGCCCAACTAAAACCAAAACAAAAATTTTAACGCAAACAAATCAAACAAGAAAAAGTAGTTTTTCAAAAACCCACTATGTAAAAACAAGACACACTAATTTTTTCCAAGACAACAACGAAAAAGGGTCATTACAAGAAAACCCCTTCAGTTTTTGCCAACAACAAAAACATTAGTCTTACAAGAACACTAAAGTTTTTACAAGAAAAACTACAGCCCTTTTACAAGACACACTACAGTCTTAAAAGAACACTAAAAGTTTTAAACAAGACACACTAACCTTTAAACACACTAAAAGTTTTAAAAACCCAAAATTCTTACAAGAACACTAAATTTTTTTAAAATTTTTTTAAAAGTTTTTCAAAACACCCCTTCAGTCTTAAAAAGACCCCACAAAAATTTCTTACAAGACACAACCATTAAAAATCCAGTCTTACAAGAAAACAACGTCTTAAAGGGAACACACTACGTCTTACAAGAAAACATTTAAAAAGCCCCTTACAAGACACACTACTTTTTCCTTCCCCTTAAGACAAAACTACAGTTTTAAAAGACAACACTTTTTTGAAAAACTCAAGTCTTACAAGAACATTTAAGTCTTCCCAAGACACCCCTTACAGTTTAAAAAATTTTTTACAAACAACTGGGGGGCCCTTAAAAGCCCAAAACTAAGTTTTAAACCAAGACAAAATTTACCCAAACAAAATTTTAAAAAGGGCCCTTCGTCTTAAAAAGCCCACACTACAGCCCTTACAAGACACACAAACAGTTTTTACAAACAAAATTGTTTTAAAGAAACCAATTTTTACGCCCTCTTTTTCAAACACACTACAGTCTTACAAGACACACTCAGTCTTCAAGAAACACAACAGTCTTACAAGAACACAAACAGTCCTTAAAAAAAATACACACAAACATCCTTAAAGACACACTACAGTCTTACAAGACACACTACAAACCCCTACAGTCTTAAAAGCCCCAAAAATTAAAAGAAAGTTACAAAAACACACTACAGCCCCTTCCCAAAAACACACTAAAGTCTACAAAAAAACATTTTAAAAGAAACACCAAACAACAATTCTTACAAGACAAAATTAATTCTTACAAGACACACTATTTTCTTCCAAGACACACTACATTTTTAAAAAGACACCCCAACCAACAGTTTTACAAGCACACTCAGTCTTCAAACAAAATTTGCCCATTAAAAGCCTTAAAGAAACTACACCCTTAAAAGGCCCCTACAACAAAGAAACAAAGTTTAAACAAGAACATTCCCGGCTTCAAGACACCCAACAGCCCTTACAAACACACTAAAGTTTTTCAAAAAAAACACAGCCCTTACAAAAAACACACTACAAAAAAGTCTTAACCAATCATCAAAACACACTACAGCCCTTAACAAGACACCCCAACAAACAACAACAACAGTCTTACAAGAACACAAAAATTCTTCCAAGACACACAAACAGTCTTAAAAAGACACAAAAGTCTTACAAGACCCCATTTAAAGTCTTAAAGACACACTCCCGGAAGAAACAAAAAAGAAGAGGAAAAAACAAAAACAAAAGTCTTAAAAAGAAAAAAGGAGTTTTACAAGACAAAATTTAATTTCTTACAAAATACACATTTAAAGCCCTTACAAGAAACACTAAGTCTTAAAAAAGACACCCCTACGTCTTAAAGAAAAACCACTGTCTTAAAACAAGAAAACCTACAGCCCTTAAAAGAACACAAACAGCCCTTAAAACAAAAAGACAAAAAGGGGGGGGTTTTAAAAGAAAAATCCTTGAAAAAGAAAGGGAAGACAACTAAGTTTAAAGACCCCAAAAAAAGTTTTAAAAAGCCCAAATTTCAGCCCTTTAAAAGATACACTGAAATCCTTACAAGACACACTAACCGCTTTTTAAAAAAACACACTTTGTTTTACAAGAAAACACTTGGGTTTTACAAGACACACTACAGTCTTAAAAAGAAAAACACATTCCTTAAAAAACACACTAAAAGTTTTTAATAGACACACTATACCCTTAAAGACAAACAAAATTTTTACAAGAAAAAACTGAAGTCTTACAAGACAAAATTTAACTTTAAAAGAAAATTTTCCTTAAAAGACCCACTTGGGGTTTAAAAAGACCACCAGTCTTTACAAAACATTTTTTTAAACAAGAACACTACAGTCTTAAAAAAACCCCAACAAGTCTTAAAAACCAAAAACACAACCAAAATAAACAAGTCTTACAAGAAAAAAACTACATCTTAAAAAAAACACCCTTACAGCCACCATTTTTAAACAAGACACATTACTTTCTTACAAGAAACAAAGTCTTACAAGACAAAATACAGTCTTAAAAGCCCCCATACAGTCTTACAAGAAACATTTTAAAAACCCCACATTTTAAACAAGACACACTACAGCCCTTTAACAAGAAAAAACAAATACGGGTTTTAAACAAGACCCCTTACAGTCTTACAAGACACACTCCCCAAAAAAACAAAAAAAACAACAACAAAACAAAACAACCTAAAAGAAACATTAATTTTTTTTTTTTTTTTTAAACCCAAGGGACACACTTCAGTCTTGCAAGACACATACAGTTTTACAAGACAAAATCCCATTTTAAACAAGACACATTTTAAATTTTTAACAAGATAAACACGTCTTAAAAGGACCCACTACAGTTACAAGACACACAAACAGTTTTAACAAGCCCCAACAACGGGAAAGTTTTAAACAAACCACACTACAGTTTTACAAGACCACTACGGGTCTTACAAGACACACTTATCTTAAAAAAGGAACCCCAAACATTTTTTAAAAAAGACACACTACAGCCCTTAAACAAAAAAACACTACAAATCCCCAAAGATACACTAAAGTCTTAAAAAGCACCCACAGTTTTAACAAGACACATTTACATTTTAAACAAGAAAACCCCTTTCGGGTTTTAAACAAGCCCAACATACTTTCTTACAAGACAAAACTACGTCTTACAAACCCCACTATGGGGCTTACAAGACCCCTCTGTAGTCAACAAAAACACCTACATTTTTTACAAGACACACAAACCCTTTTAAAAAAGACACACTCGTTTTTAAAAAAGACACACACAGTTTTAAAGACACACTACACCCTTACAAACACACTAAAACCCTAAACAAGATACACTGAAGTCTTAAAAAAGACACACAAAAAAAGCCTTAAAAGCACACTACATTTCCTTACAAAAACAAAACACAGTCTTACAAACACATTTCAGTCTACAAGCCCAACCTTTTTTTCTTACAAACACACAAACGGCCCCTTCCCAAGACACACAAACAGTCTTACAAGACACACTACAGTCTTACAAGACCCCTACAGTCTTACAAAACGCACTACATTTTACAAGACAAAACTACAGTCTTACAAAAACACAGTACAAATTCTTACAAGACACATTTACAGCCCTTACAAGACACACTCCCAGTCTTCCCAAGACATACTACAGCCCAGTCTTGCAAGAACACACTACAGACTTACAAACACACTACCGTCTTACGAGACACCTTCAGTCTTCCAAGACACAACTACAGTCTTGCAAGACACACTACAGTCTCACAAGACACACTGTAGTCCTTGCAAGACACACTAACAGTCTTACAAACACACTTCAGTCTTATAAGAACACACTACAGTCTTACAAGACACACACAGTCTTACAAGACACAATGTAGTCTTACAAGACACACTAATCGTCCCTTCCAAGACACAACTACATTTTTTCAAGACATCACTACAGTCATACAAGACACACTGCAGTACTTGCCAGACACTCTTACAGTCTTACAAGAGACACTGCAGTCTCACAAGACAAACAACTGTCTTACAAGACACACTACAGTCCTTACAAGACACACTACAGTCTTACAAGACACACTACTTACATGACACACAGAAGTCTTTAATAGACACCTAAAATTCTACAAATAGCAACTTAGTTTTGCAAGACACACCTACATCGTACAAGACACACTACAGTCTTAACAAGACACACTAAAAGTCTTACAAGACACATTACAGTCTTACAAGTAGATACTAGTCTTACAAGACACACGACAGCTTAACAAGACACACTTCAGTCTTACAAGACACACTACTATCTTAACAAGAACACACTACAGTCTAACAAGACACCTGCAGTCTTACAAGACGACACTTAGTCTTACAAGACACACTACTTTTTTACAAGACACCTACAGTCTTACAAGACAACACTACAGTCTTAAAGACACACATAGTCTTATCCAAGAAAAATTCTAACAGTCTTACAAGACGCACTATAGTCTTACAAGAACAACACTACAGTCCTTACAAGACACACTACAGTCTACAAGACACACTACAGTCTTACACTAAGAACACAACTTGCCGTCTTACAAGCACTACTACTGTCTTACAAGACAAACTACAGTCTTACAAGACACAACGACAGTCCATTACAAGACACACTCAGTCATACAAGACACACTACAGTCTTGGAGAGACACAACTACAGTCTTACAAGACAAACTACGTCCTACAAGACACACTGAGTCTTACAAGACACAACTACAGTCTTACAAGAACACACTACATCCTACAAACACACTACAGTCCTTACAAGACACAATGTAGTCTTACAAGACACACAATAGTCTTACAAGACACACTACAGTTTTTTTCAAAGACACATCTACAGTCCGTTACAAGTCACAACTGCAGTTTTGCAAGACACACAACAGGCTTACAAGAACATTGCAGTCTTAACAAGACACACTACAGTCTTCAAGACACACTAAAGTCTTACAAGACACACTACAGTCTACCAGACACACTACAGGTCTTACAAGACACACTACAGTCTTACAAGACACACTAACTAGTCCATCAAGATACAATACAGTCCTTGCAGTAGACCAACTACAAGTCTTACAAGACACACAACAGTCTTACAAGACACACTTCAGTCATTAGAAGAACACACTAACAGTCTTGCAAGACACACTAGAGTCTTACAAGACACACTACTGTAGTCTTACAAGCCCCACTACAGTCTTACAAGAACACCCTTCAGTCTTACAAGACACACTAACAGTTTACAGACACCACAACAGTCTACAAACACAATTACAGTCTTACAAGAACACACTATACAGTCTTACAAGACACACACTACAAGCCTTACATGACACACTACAGTCTTAATAACGCTCTACAATCTTACAAGATAACCTGTAGTTTTGCAAGCACACACTACAGTCTTACAAGACACATTACAGTCTTACAAGACACACTATACCCTTGCAAGACACAACTAACAGTTTAAAAAAGAACCACTAATAGTCTTACAAGACACAAACTAAAAATAATCTTTCTAGATACACTGTAGTCTTACAAGACACACTACAGTTCTTACAAGACCAACTTTCTGTCTTACAAGACCACACTATAGTCTTACAAGACACACTTCAGTAACTCCAAGATCACTGTATGTCATACAAAACACACTACAGTCTTACAAGCACACTATGTCTTACAAGACACACTACAGTCTACAAGACACACTACAGTCTTACAAGACACACTAACAAGCCTTGGCAAACCCAACTAACAGTTTAAATGACACACATAGTCTTCCAAGGCAAACTACAAATCTTACAAATACACTGGAGTCTTACAAGACACACTACAGTCTTACAAGACACAACCTTTCAGTCTTACAAGACACACTGTTAGTCTTACAAGACACACACAGATAGAAAACACATTCTGTAGTCTTACAAAGACACACTACAGTCTTAATAGACAACACTACAGGTCTTACAAGACACACCTACAATCTCACAAGATACACCTGAAGTCTTACAAGACAACACTACAGTCTTACAAGACACAGTACTTTCTTTACAAGACAAAGTACTTTCCTTACAAGGACACACTTCAGTCTTACAAGACACACACGTTTCTTTACAAGACACACTACAAGTCTTACAGACACACTACGGTCTTACAAGACACACTGACAGTCTAACAAGATATAACTAGTCCTTACAAGACACACTACAGTCTTACAAGACCACACTAAAGTCTTACAAGACATCATACCAGTCTTACAAGATATACTAGTCCCTTACAAGACACACTACAGTCATAAAAAGACACACTAACATCTTACAAGACACACTACAGTCTGACAAGACACACTAACAGACTTAAAAGTCTCACTACAGACTTAAACAAGGCACTCTAACAGTCTATACAAGACACACTACAGTCATACAAGACACACTACAGTCTTGCAAGACAACCTACAGTCTTACAAGACACACAACAGTCCTTAACAAGACACACTACAGTCTTACAAGCCCCACTTCAGTCTTACAAAACACATTCAGTCTACAAGTATAACACTACAGTCTTCCAAGACACACTACAGTGCTTAACAAGTGACACACTACAGTCTTACAAGACACAATACAGTCTTATTACAAGACACCTCTAACAGTTCTTTACAAGACCCAGACTTCCAGTCTTTCAAGACACACTATCAGTCTTAACCAAGACACCCTAAAAAGTCTTACAAGAACAATACAGTCTTACAAGACACACTACAGTCTTACAAGAACAACTACCAGTCTTACAAGACAACAATCGTAAGTTTAACAAGACACACTATAGTTTAATGACTCACTACAGTTTTTCAAGAACACTTCACAGTCTTCAAGTCACACTGCAGTCTTGAAGACACAACTACAGTTTACAAGAGACATTGCAGTCTTACAAGACACACTACAGTCTTTACATGACACTCTAAAGTCTTACAAGACCACACTACGTCTTACAAGGACACACTAAGTTCTTACAAGACACACTTCAGTCTTACAAGACACACTACAGTCATACAAGATACACTACAGTCTTGCAAGACACACTACAGTCTTACAAGACACACTACAGTCTTACAAGACACACTTCCAGTCTTAGAAGACCAGACAATACAGTCTTGAAGACACACTAGAGCCCTCTTAAAGACACACTGTAGTCTTTACAAGACACACTACACTCTTACAAGACACACTTCAGTCTTACAAGCACCTACAGTTTTACAAGGACACACTACCAGTCTTACAGACCAATACAGTCTTACAATACCACACTACAGTCTTACAAGACACACTACAGCCTTACATGACACACTACAGTCTTAATAGACGCTCTACAATCTTACAAGATACACTGTAGTTTGCAAGACACACTACAGTCTTACAAGACACATTACAGTCTTACAAGACACACTATAGCCTTGCAAGACACACTACAGTTGTAAAAGGACCACTATAGTCTTACAAGACAACTAAAAATCTTTCTAGATACACTGTAGTCTTACAAGACACACTACAGTCTTACAAGACCAACTTCTGTCTTACAAGACACACTATAGTCTTACAAGACACACTTCAGTCCTCCAAGATACACTGTAGTCTTACAAAACACACTACAGTCTTATAAGACACACTACAGTCTTACAAGGCTCACTATAGTCTTATCAAGACAACACTACAGTCTTACAAGACACACTACAGTCTTACAAGACACACTACGCCTTGCAAGACACACTACCAGTTTAAATAGACACAGTATAGCTTCTTTACAAGGCAAATACAATCTTTCAAGATATATGTAGTCTTACAAGACACACTACAGTCTTACAATGACACACTTCAGTTCTTACAAGACACACTGTGTCTTACAAGACACACTACAGTCTTAGAAGACACACTGTAGTCTTACAACACACTACAGTCTTAATAGACACACTACAGTCTTAAAGACACACTACAATCTCTCAAGATACACTGTAGTCTTACAAGACACACTACCATCTTACAAGACACAGTTCTTTCTTACAAGACAAGTATTTCTTACAAGAAACACTTCAGTCTTACAAGGCAACACCACTTTCATACAAGGACCCACTACAGTCTTACTAGACACACTACGGTCTTACAAGACACACTACAGTTCTCTTACAAGATATACTAAGTCCTTACAAGACACACTACAGTTTACAAGGACACACTAAAGTTTACAAGACACATAACTGTCTTACAAGATATACTAGTCTTACAAAACCACTTCCAGTCTTACAAGACCAACTACAGTCTTACAAGACTACACTACAGTCTTACAATGACACACTACTGTCTTAAAAGACACACTACAGTCTTACAAGGAATCATACCGTCTTACAAGACACACTACAGTTCATACAAGACACCACTACAGTCTTACAAGACACACTACTTCTTACAAGACACACTTCAGTCTTAAAAACAACTTCAGTCTTTCAGATCACTACAGTCATTCCAAGACTCACTACAGTCTTACAAGAACACTACATTCTTACAAGACACAATACAGTCTTTACAAGACACACTACAGTCTTACAAGCTGACTTCAGTCTTTCAAGACACACTACAGTCTACATGACACACTAAAGTCTTACAATGACCCACTACAGTCTTACAAAAAAAGACATACTACAGTCTTGCAAGGACACATCTACAGTCTTACAAGACACACTACAATCTTACAGATACACCGTAGGTCTTACAAGACCCACTACTGTCTTCAAGACACACTACAGCTTACAAGACACACTACGTCTTCAAGACGCACTACAGCCTTACAAGACACCAACTACAGTCTTACTAGACACACTACAATCTTTCAAGATACACTGTAGTCTTACAAGGGACACACATAGCGAGCTCTTACAAGACACACTCCAGTCTTACAAGACACACTACAGTCTTACAAGACAACATACAGTCTTACAGACACACTATAGCTTGTAAAGACACATACAGTTTTTTAAATTAAGGGGGGGGGGGGACACACTATGGGCCTCCTTACCAAAAGAACACACAATCTTTCAAGATAACTGTAGTTTACAAGACACACTTTCAGTCTTACAAGACACACTTCAGTCTTTACAAGAAACACTAATAGTCTTTACATGACACACTTTAGTCCCCCCCCCCCCCCTACAAGATACATGTAGTCTTAAAGACACACTACACGTCTTTATAAGACACCACTACTGTCTTACAAGACACACTACAGTCTTACAAGACACATACAGTCTTACAAGGACCACTAAGCCTTTGCAAGACACACTACAGTTTTAATAGACACACTATAGTCTTAAAAAGACAAACTACAGTCTTACAGATACACTGTAATCTACAAGAACATCTACAGTTTTTACAAGACAAAATTCAATCTTACAAGACACACTGTGGTATTACAAAGACAACACTACAGTCTCTTACAAGACACACTGTAGTCTTACAAGAACACACTACAGTCTTAATAGAACATATAGTCATTACAAGACACACTACAATCTCACAAGATAAAACTGAAGTCTTACAAGGCACACTACAGTCTTAAAAGACCCAATACAGTCTTCAAGACTCACTTCAGTCTTACAAGACAATTACTATCTTACAAGACACACTACAGTCTTACAAGACACACTACAGTCTTAAAAGCCACATACCTGTTTCCTTACTCAAGATATACTAGTGTCTTACAAGGACACCCTACAGTCTTACAAGACACCATTACCCAGGCTTACAAGTATACTAGTCTTACAAGACAACCCTACAGTCTTACAAGACACAGTACAGTCTTACAAGACACACTACTGTCTTTACAACACACACTACAGTCTTTCAAGTACATACTACAGTCTTACATGACCACTACAGTATTACAAGACACCACTAAGTCATCCAAGACACACTTCAGTCTTGCAAGACACACTTCAGTCTTAACAAGTACACTACAGTCTTACAAAGACACACTTCAGTTTACAAAGATACACTACAGTCTTACAGGACAGCACAACAGTCTTTCATGTCACACTACTGTTTACAAGGACACACTGTAGTCTTACAAACACACTACAGTTTTAACAAGACACACTACCAGTTCACCCCACTGAGAACAAGACAACACTCTAGTACAAAGACACACACAGTTTTATAGGACACTCTTACATGTCTTACAGACACACTACAATCTCACAAGATACACTGAAGTCTTACAAAACACACTACAGTCTTACAAGACTCATACGTCTTACAAGACACACTTCAGTCTTACAAGACACACTACTTTCTTACAAGACACACTACAGTCTAACAAGAACACGTACGTCTTACAAGACACACTACAGTCTTTTTTACTTCCTTTCCTTTTTCTTTTTCTTTTCTTTCCTCTTCCTTTTTTTTTTTCTTCTTCTTCCTTTCCCTTTTTTTCCCTTTTCTTTCTTTTCCTCCCTTTACTCCCCCCCTTCCTCTTCCCCCCCCCCCCCCAATCTTTTTCTCTTTTTTCTTTCCTTTCTTTATTTTTTTCTTTTTCTCCTTACTTTTTATCGACTTTATCTTTTCTCCTTTTTTCTTTTTTCTTTTTCTCTCCTTCCCTCTTCTCCTTTCCCTTTTTTTCTCTCTCTTTTCCTTTTTTCCCCTTTCTTCCTTTTTTCTTCTTTTTTTTCTCTCTCCTCCTTTTCTTCCTTCTTCCTCTCTGTCCTTCTCTTTTTTTCCTTTTCTCTTCCTTTCTTTTCTTTCTTTTCTCTTTTACATTTACCTTCCTTTTTCTGTTATTCTCCCTCTTCACTTTTTTCCCTTTCTTTTTTTTTCTTCTTTTCTCTTTTTTCCTTTTCTTTTCCTCTTTTTCTTCTCCTCTCTCTTTTCTTTTTTTTTTCTTTCTTTTCTCTTTCTTTTTTTTTTTTTCTCTTTTTTCCCCCTTTCTTTTTTCTTTTTTTTTTCTTTCTCTCTTTTTTTTTTTTCTTTCTTCTTTCTTTCCTCCTTTCTCTTTTTTCTCTTCTCTTTCTCCTCTCTTATCCTTTCTTTTTTTTTTTCCTGCTTTTTCCTTTTTCCTCTCTTCCTTTTTCTCTCCTTTTTTCTTTTTTTTCTCTATCTTTTTTTCTTCTTCTTTTTCTTTTCTCCCTTCCCACTTTTTTCTCCTTTTGTTCCTTTTCTTTCCCTTCTCTTTCTTCTTTTTCCTTTTTTCTCTCTTTTTCTTTCTTTTTCTCTTTTTTTCTAATCTTTTTTTTCTTTTTTTCTTCTCTTTACAAGACTACACTTCAGTCATACAAGACACACTATTTCTTTCAAGACACACTACAGTCTTACGAGGGGACACACTACAGTCTTTACAAGACACACTAAAGTCTTACAAGACATACTCAGTCTTACAAGACGCACTTACAGTCTTACAAGACACCACTACAGTATTACAAGACACAGTACATTCTTTACAAGACACACTATCAGGCTTACAAGAACAACTACAGTTTTACAGACATATACAGTCTTACAAGACAACTACAGTCTTACAAGAACACTACAGGCTTACAGGACACACTTGCTGTCTTGGAAAGACACACTCAGTCTCTCAACACACACTACAGTCTTACCAAGACACATTCAGTCTTCAAAGGACACATACAGTCTTTCAAGACACACTACAGTCTTACAAGACACACTACAGTCTTACAAGACACAATTGTAGTCTTACAAGGACACACTATAGTCTTACAAGACACACTTACAGTTTTACAAGACCACACTACAGACTTACAAGACACCACTACAGTCTTGCAAGACACCACTTCAGCCTTACCAAGAGAAGACACTACAGTCCTACATGACACACTACAGTCTTGCAAGACACACTACAGTCTTACAAGACACACTTCAGTCTTACAACGACACACTCAGTCTCTACAAGACACCACTACTGTCTTACAAGACACACTACAGTCATACAAGATACACTACAGTTTTGCAAGACACACTACAGTTTACAAGACACACTACAGTCTTACAAGGACCACACTTCAGTCCTTCCAAGACACACTACAGACTTAAAAGACACACTACAGTCTTACAAGACACACCCGTGTCTTCATGACACACTGTTGCCGCCCTCTCTTACAAGCACACTTCATTCTTACCAAGACACACTAAGTCTACAAGCACCACTACAGTTTTACCAAGACACATGTTGTCTTACAAGACACACGGTTGTCTTACAAGACACACTTCAGTTCTTACAAGACACATACATTCTTAATAGACACACTACATTCTTACAAGGTCTCACTTCAGTCTTACAAGACACATTACTTTCTTACAAGACACACTACAGTCTTACAAGATACACTACAGTCTTAAAAAGCCCACACTACAGTCTTACAAGTTATATAGTCTTAAAGGACGCCTACAGTACTTACAAGTCACACTACAGTCTTACAAGATATACTAGTCTTACAAGACACCCTACAGTCTTACAAGACACACTACAGTCTTACAAGACACACTACTGTCTTACAAGACACACTACAGTCTTACAAGACACACTACAGTCTTACAAGACACACTACATCTTCAAGGACAACATACAGTCTTACAATACACACTTCAGTCTTGCAAGACACAGTACAGTCTTACAGACACACTACAGTCTTACAAGAAACACTACTGTTTACAAGACACACTTGCAGTCTTACAAGACACATACAGTCTTACAAGACACTCTACAGTCTTACAAGACCACACTGCAGTCTTGGAAGACACACTACAGTCTTACAACACCATACAGTCTTACAAGACACACTTCAGTCTTAACCAAGACACACTACAGTCTTACAAGACAACTACAGTCTAACAAAACACTACAGTCTTACAAGACACAATGTAGTCTTACAAGACACACTATAGTCTTACAAGACACCACTGCGTTTCAACAAGCACACTACAGTCTTACAAGAACACTACAGTCTTGCAAGTCACACTACAGTCTTACAAGAGACTCTACAGTCCTACAAGGACACACTACAGTATTGCAAAGACACACTAACAGTCATACAAGACCACACTTCAGTCTTACAAGAACACTACAGTCTTACAAGACACACTACAGCTTACAAGACACATATCAGTCATACAGATACACTAGAGTTTTGCAAGACACAACTACAGTCTTACAAGACACATACAGTCTTAATCAAGACACACTTCAGTCCTTCCCAAGAACACTACAGTCTTAAAAAGACACACTACTGTTTAACAAGACACACTGTTGTCTTACAGAACACTGTTGTCTTACAAGACACAACTTCAGTCTTACAAGAACACTACAGTCTTACAAGACACACTACAGTTACAAGACACACTACAGTTTTTTCTTTTTTTTTACAATAAAGGACCACTACAGCCTTAAATGACACACTACAGTCTTAATAGACACTCTACAAATCTTACAAGATCACTGTAGTCTTACCAAGACTCACTACAGTCTTTACAAGACACACTTCAGTCTTACAAAGCACACTATAGTCTTACAAGGACACACTTTAGTCCTACAAGATACACTGTAGTCTAGACTAGACACACTTACAGTCTTATAAGACACACTAGCTTTCTTACAAGACACACTACAGTCTTCAAGGAACACTAAAGTTCTTACATGAACACTACAGCTTGCAAGACACACTACAGTTTTATAGACACACTATAGTTTAAAGGACAAACTACAAATCTCACAAGATAAATGAAGTTTACAAAGACACAGTACAGTTTACAAGCACACTACAGTCTTACAAGACACACTACAGTCTAAAAAGAGACACTACAGTTCTTACAAGGACACTCTACAGTCTTACAAGACACACTACAGTCATACAAGATACACTACAGATTGCAGACACATACATTCTTACAAGAACACTTACAGTTATACAAGACACACTACAGTCTTACAAGACAAACTTCAGTCTTACGCAAGACACCACATACAGTCTTACAAGCACACTTCAGTCTTCCAAGACCACTTCAGTTCTTGCAAGACACACTCAGGTCTTACAAGAGGACACTACAGTTGTACAAGACACACTACAGTCTTCCAATGACTACACTACAGTCTTGCAAGACACACTACAGTCTTATCAAGATCACACTGTAGTCCTACAAGACCCCACACTACAGTCTTACAGACCACACTACAGTCTTACAAGACACATACAGTCTTACTAAGACACACTACAGTCTTACAAGGACACAATGCTAGTCCATACATAGACACACTATAGTCTACATGACACACTACAGTTTTTCAAGACACATACAGTCTTACAAGGACACACTGCAGGTCTTACAAGAGGGACACTACAGTCTTACAGACACACACTACAGTCTTACAAGGACACACTACAGTCTTACAAGACTACACTACAGTCTTACAGACACAACTAAAGTCTTACAAGGGACACACTACGTTTTACAGACATCACTACAGTCATACAAGATTACACTACAGTCTTGCAAGCACACTACAGGTCTTACAAGACACACTACAGTTCTTACAAGACACACTTCAGTCTTCCAAGACACATACAGTCTTGCAAGACACACTAGAGTCTTACAAGACACACTGTAGTCTTACAAAGACTCACTACAATCCTTACAAGGACACTTCGTCTTACAAGAACACACTACAGTATTACAAGACACATACAGTCTTACAAGACACACTACTGCCTTACATGACACAACTACCAGTCTAATAGACACTCACAATCTTACAAGATACACTGAGTTTGCAAGACACACTACAGTCTTACCAAGGACACACTAGGAGTTCTTACAGACACATTACTGTCTTACAAGACCACCATTATAGCCTTGCAAGGACACAAGACTACGTTTTAAAAGGACACTCTATAGTCCTACAAGACTCACAAAAAACCTTTCATGATACCACTGTAGTCTTACTAAGACACACTACTGTCTTACAAGGCCCACTTCTGTCTTACAAGACACACTATAGTTATTACAAGACACACTTCAAGTCCTCCAAGATACACTGTAGTCGTACAAAACACACTACAGTTCTTATAAGAAACACTCAGTCTTACAAGACCACACTATAGTCTTACAAGACACACTACAGGCTTACAAGACACACTACAATCTTACAAGACACACTACAGCCTTTGTCAAGACACACTTACTGTTTAAATAGACACACTATTAGTCTTTACAAAGACAAACTACAATCTTTACAAGATACACTGTAGCTCTTACAAGACCACATAAGTCTTACAAGACAACTTCAGTCTTACAAGACACACTGTAGTCTTACAAGACACACTTCAGTCTTACAAGAACACACTACGTCTTAAAGACACACTACAGTCATACAAGAAACAACTTCAGTCTTGCAAGGAACATTACAGTCTTACAAGACACACTACAGTCTTACAAGACACACTTCAGTCTTACAAGATACACTACAGTCTTACAGGACACACTACAGTCTTACAAGACACACTTCAGGTCTTAAAAGACAACTGTAGTCTTACAAAACACACTACGTGTTTACAACGACACACTACAGTCTTACAAGACTCACTCAGTCTTGCAAGAACTCTACTTTTTTAATAGACCACACTACCAGTCTTACAGACACACTACCAATCTCACAAGATTACAATGAAGTCTTACAGACACACTACAGTCTTACAAGACACACTACAGTCTTACAAGACACACTTCAGTCTTACAAGACACCAAACTACTTTCTTAACAAGGACACATGCGGTCTTACAAGACACACTACAGTATTACAAGACACACTACAGTCTTACAAGCACATTCAGTATCTCTACAAGACACACTACTTTTTACAAGACACACTACAGTCTTATACAAGACACCACTACAGTCTTACCAGGACACTCTACAGTCTTACAAGACACACTACAGTCTACACAAGACACACTGCTAGTCTTGGAGAAGGACACACTACAGTCTTAAAGACACACTACAGTCTTACTCAAGACCACTCTTCAGTCTTACAAGACACACTACAGTCTTACAAGACACACTACAGTCCTTACAAGACACATACAGTCTTACAGGACACAATGTAGTCTTACAAAGACACACTATAGTCTTACAAGACACACTTCAGTTTTTCAAGACCACACTACAGTCTTTACAAGAACACACTACTGTCTTTGCACGACACACTACAGTCTTTCAAGAGACACTACAAGTCTACGAGGGACACACTACAGTCTTGCAAGACACACTACAGTCTTACAAGACTCACTACAGTTTACAAAGACACATACAGTCTTACAAGACCTCACTACAGTCTTACAAAGACACACTACAGTCTTAAAGACACAATGTAGTCTTACGAGACACACTATAGTCTTACAAGACACACTAAGTTTTACAAAGGGACACACTACAGTCTTACAAGACACACTACTGTCTTGCAAGACACACTACACAGTCTTACAAGAGACACTACGTCTACATGACACATACAGTCTTCGCAAGACACACTAACAGTCATACAAGAAACACTACATGTTTGCAAGACCACTACAGTCTTACAAGACACAATACAGTTCTTACAAGACTCACTTCAGTCTTCCAAGACACATACCAGTCTTAAAAGACACACTACAGTCTTTACAAGTCACACTGTTGTCTTACAAGACACAATGTTGTCTTACAAGACACACTTCAGTCTTACAGACCACACTACAGTCTTACAAGACACACTACTGTCTTACACGACACACTACAGTTTACAAGACACAGTACAGCCTTAAATGACACATACAGTCTTAATAGAAACTCTACAATCTTACAAGATTACTCTGTAGTCTTGCAGGAACACTACAGTCTTACAAGACACCACTAGAGTCTTATCAAGAACACTGCAGTCTTACAAGACCACTATGCCTTGCAAGGCACATACATTTTAATAGACACTCTATTGTCTACAAGACGCACTAAAATCTTTCAAGATACACTGTAGGAACTCTTAAGACACACTACAGTCTTACAAGAACACTACAGTCTTACAAGGCCACACTACAGCTTACAAAGATCTACTTCGTCTTGCAAGTACACACTACAGTCTTATCCAAGACACTCTACAGTCGTACAAGACACACTTCAGTCTTAAAGATACACTACAGTCTTACAGGAACACTACAGTATTACAAGACACACTACCAGTCTCTCCCCCCATACCCAGACACACTGTATCTTACAAAACACACTTACAGTTTTTACAAGAACACTACAGTCTTACAGACACACTGTAGTCTTACAAGACACACTACATTTTTAATAGACACACACCAGTCTTACAAGACACACTACAATCTCACAAGATACACTGAGTCTTACAAGACAACTTACAGTCTTACAAGACACACTACAGTCTTACAAGGCACACTTTAGTCTTACAGACACACTACTTTCTTACAAGACACACATAACAGTCTCAACAAGACACACTACAGTGCCTTACAGACACACCTACAGTCTTACAAGACACACTTCAGTCTTACAAGCCACACTACTTTCTTACATGATCACTGCAGTCTTACAAGACCATACAGTCTTACAAGACACACTACAGTCTTACAAGATATACTACAGTCTTACAAGACGGCACTATAGTCTATACAAGACACATACAGCCTTCATGACACACTACAGTCTTAATAGACACTCTACAATCTTACAAGATACACTGTAGTTTTGCAAGACACACTACAGTCTTACAAGACACACTAGAGTCTTACAAGACACATTACAGTCTTACAAGACACACTATAGCCTTGCAAGACACACTACAGTTTTAAAAGACACACTATAGTCCTACAAGACACACAAAAAACTTTCAAGATACACTGTAGTCTTACAAGACACACTACAGTCTTACAAGACCCACTTCTGTCTTACAAGACACACTATAGTCTTACAAGACACACTTCAGTCCTCCAAGATACACTGTAGTCTTACAAAACACACTACAGTCTTATAAGAAACACTACAGTCTTACAAGACACACTATAGTCTTACAAGACACACTACAGTCTTACAAGACACACTACAGTCTTACAAGACACACTACAGCCTTGCAAGACACACTACAGTTTAAATAGACACACTATAGTCTTACAAGACAAACTACAATCTTACAAGATACCTGTAGAATTCTTACAAGACACACTACAGTCTTACAAGACATAACTTCAGGTCTTACAAGACACCTGTAGTCATACAAGACACACTACAGTCTTAAAAGGACACAATCTACATCTTACAAGACACATACAGTCATACAAGACACACTTCTCTTGCAGACACATACAGTCTTACAAGACACACTACAGTCTTACAAGACACATTCAGTCTTACAAGATACACTACAGTCTTACAGGACACACTACAGTCTTACAAGACACACTACAGTCTTACAAGACACACTGTAGTCTTACAAAATACACACTACGGTTTACATGGACACACTACAGTCTTACAAGACACACTATAGTCTTACAAGACACACTACAGTCTTACAAGACACACTACAGTCTTACAAGACACACTACAGCCTTGCAAGACACACTACAGTTTAAATAGACACACTATAGTCTTACAAGACAAACTACAATCTTACAAGATACACTGTAGTCTTACAAGACACACTACAGTCTTACAAGACACACTTCAGTCTTACAAGACACACTATAGTCTTACAAGACACACTACAGTCTTACAAGACACACTGTAGTCTTACAAGACACACTACAGTCTTAATAGACACACTACAGTCTTACAAGACACACTACAATCTCACAAGATACACTGAAGTCTTACAAGACACACTACAGTCTTACAAGACACACTACTTTCTTACAAGACACACTTCAGTCTTACAAGACACACTACTTTCTTACAAGACACACTACAGTCTTACAAGACACACTACGGTCTTACAAGACACACTACAGTCTTACAAGATATACTAGTCTTACAAGACACACTACAGTCTTACAAGACACACTACAGTCTTACAAGACACATTACAGTCTTACAAGGTGAGACTGCATTGTGTCTTTTAAGACTGTAGTGTGTCTTGTAAGACTGTAGGGTGTCTTGTAAGACTGTAGTGTGTCTTGCAAGACTGTAGTGTGTCTTGTAAGACTGTAGTTTGTCTTGTAATACTGTAGTGTGTCTTTTAAACTGTAGTGTGTCTTGCAAGACTGTAGTGTGTCTTGTAAGACTATAGTGTGTCTTTTAAGACTGTAGAGTGTCTTGTAAGATTGTAGGGTGTTTTGTAAGACTGTAGTGTTTCTTGTAAGACTGCAGTGTGTCTTGCAAGACTGAAGTGTGCCTTGTAAGATTGTAGTGTGTCTTGTAAGACTGTAGTGTGTCTTGTAATAATGTAGTGTGTCTTTTAAGACTGTAGTGTGTCTTGTAAGACTGTAGTGTGTCTTGTAAGATTAGGCTGTGTCTTGTAAGATTAGGCTATGTCTTGTGAGACTGAAGTGTGTCTTGTAAGAAGGTAGTGTGTCTTGTAGGACTGTAGTGTGTCTTGTGAGGCTGTAGTGTGTCTTGTAAGACTGTAGTGTGTCTTGTAAGACGGTAGTTTGTCTTGTAAGACTGTAGTGTGTCTTGTGATACTGTAGTGTGTTTTTTAAACTGTAGTGTGTCTTGCAAGACTGTAGTGTGTCTTGTAAGACTGTAGTTTGTCTTGCAAGACTGTAGTGTGTCTTGTAAGACTACAGTGTGTCTTTTAAGACTGTATTGTGTCTTGTAAGACTGCAGTGTGTCTTGTAAGACTATAGTGTGTCTTGTAAGATTGTAGTGTGTCTTTTAAGACTGTAGTGTGTCTTTTAAGACTGTAGTGTGTCTTGTAAGACTGTAGTGTGTCTTGTAAGACTATAGTGTGTCTTGTAAGACTATAGTGTGTCTTGTAAGACTACAGTGTGTCTTTTAAGACTGTAGTGTGTCTTGTAAGACCGTAGTATGTCTTGTAAGACTGTAGTGTGTCTTGAAAGATTAGACTGTGTTATGTAAGACTGTAGTGTGTCTTGTAAGACTTTAGTGTGTCTTGTAAGATTGTAGTGTGTCTTGTAAGACTGTAGTGTGTCTTGTAAGACTATAGTGTGTCTTGTAAGACTTCAGTGTGTCTTGTAACACTACAGTGTGTCTTGTAAGACTGTAGTGTGTCTTGTAAGACTGTAGTGTGTCTTGTAAGACTGTAGTGTGTCTTGTAAGACTGTAGTGTGTCTTTAAAGACTGTAGTGTGTCTTGTAAGACTACAGTGTGTCTTGTAAGACTTCAGTGTGTCTTGTAAGACTGCAGTGTGTCTTGAAAGATTAGACTGTGTTTTGTAAGACTGTAGTGTGTCTTGTAAGACGGTAGTGTGTCTTGTAAGATTGTAGTGTGTCTTGTAAGACTGTAGTGTGTCTTGTAAGACTGTAGTGTGTCTTGTAAGACTACAGTGTGTCTTGTAAGACTGTAGTGTGTCTTGTAAGACGGTAGTGTGTCTTGTAAGACTGTAGTGTGTCTTGTAAGACTGTAGTGTGTCTTGCAAGACTGTAGTGTGTCTTGTAAGACTACAGTGTGTCTTGTAACACTACAGTGTATCTTGTAAGACTGTAGTGTGTCTCGTAAGACTATAGTGTGTCTTGCAAGACTGTAGTGTGTCTTGTAAGACTGTAGTGTGTCTTGTAAGACTGTAGTGTGTCTTGTAAGGCTGTAGTGTGTCTTGTAAGACTGTAGTATGTCTTGTAAGGCTGTAGTGTGTCTTGTAAGACTGTAGTGTGTCTTGTAAGACTGTAGTGTGTCTTGTAAGACTGTAGTGTGTCTTGTAAGACGGTAGTGTGTCTTGAAAGACTGTAGTGTGTCTTGTAAGACTGTAGTGTGTCTTGTAAGACTGTAGTGTGTCTTGTAAGACTGTAGTGTGTCTTGTAAGACTGTAGTGTGTCTTATAAAGACTGTAGTGTGTCTTGTAAGACTACAGTGTGTCTTGTAAGACTTCAGTGTGTCTTGTAAGACTGTAGTGTGTCTTGAAAGATTAGACTGTGTTTTGTAAGACTGTAGTGTGTCTTGTAAGACTGAAGTGTGTCTTGTAAGATTGTAGTGTGTCTTGTAAGACTGTAGTGTGTCTTGTAAGACTGTAGTGTGTCTTGTAAGACTCAGTGTGTCTTGTAAGACTGTAGTGTGTCTTGTAAGACGGTAGTGTGTCTTGTAAGACTGTAGTTTGTCTTGTAAGACTGTAGTGTGTCTTGCAAGACTGTAGTGTGTCTTGTAAGACTACAGTGTGTCTTGTAACACTACAGTGTATCTTGTAAGACTGTAGTGTGTCTCGTAAGACTATAGTGTGTCTTGCAAGACTGTAGTGTGTCTTGTAAGACTGTAGTGTGTCTTGTAAGACTGTAGTGTGTCTTGTAAGACTGTAGTGTGTCTTGTAAGACTGTAGTGTGTCTTGTAAGACTGTAGTATGTCTTGTAAGGCTGTAGTGTGTCTTGTAAGACTGTAGTGTGTCTTGTAAGACTAAACTGTGTCTTGTATGCCTGTAGTTTGTCTTGTAAGACTCTGGTGTGTCTTGTAAGACTGTAGTGTGTCTTGTAAGACTGTAGTGTGTCTTGTAAGACTGTAGTGTGTCTTGTAAGACTGTAGTGTGTCTTGTAAGGCTGTAATGTGTCTTGTAAGACTGTAGTGTGTCTTGTAAGACTAAACTGTGTCTTGTATGCCTGTAGTGTGTCTTGTAAGACTCTGGTGTGTCTTGTAAGACTCTGGTGTGTCTTGTAAGACTCTGGTGTGTCTTGTAAGACTCTGGTGTGTCTTGTAAGACTCTGGTGTGTCTTGTAAGACTCTGGTGGGTCATGTAAGACTGTTGTGTGTCAACTCCCATTTTGTACTTGATTCCTCATAATTTAATCCCACCCCTCTCCCGAACACCTTTGCGTTTACTTCTTTTCCGACCCCATCTATAACTATATTAAACAACCATGGTGACATTACACATCCCTGTCTAAGACCTACTTTTATTGGGAAGTTATCTCCCTCTCTTCTACACACCCTAACCTGAGCCTCTCTCTCCTCATAAAAACTCTTTACAGCAAATAGTAACTTACTACTTATTCCATATACTTGCAACATCTGCCACATTGCTCCCCTAACAACTCTATCATATACCTTTTCTAAATCCATAAATGCAATGAAAATTTCCCTACCTTTATCTAAATACTGTTCACTTATATGCTTCAATGTAAACACTTGATCTACACATCCCCTTCCCACTCTGAAGCCTCCTTGCTTATGTGCAATCTTACCTTTAACTCTTTCAAAAATATCCCTATCGTACTCTTTACCTGTTATGCTCAGTGAACTTATTCCCTTATATATTTTACAATCTCTTTTGTCCCACTTCAGTTTATATAAAGGAACTATACACGTTCTCTGCTAATCAATAGGCACCTTTCCCTCTTACATACATTTAATAAACAAAAATACCAACCACTCCAACACTATATCCCTCCTGCTTTTAACATTTCTGTCATGATCCTGTCAGTTCCAGCTGTTTCATCCCCTTTCACCCTACGTAATGCCTCACTCACCTCCCCCACACTCACATCCTGCTCTTCTTCACTCCTAAAAGATGTTTTACTACCCTTGCTAGTGCAAAGAAATTACTATCTCCCTTTCTTCATCGACATTTAAAAGTTCCTTAAAATATTCCTGCCATCTACCCAATACCTCCAATTCCCCATATACTAACTCTCCTACTCTGTTTTTAAGTGACAAATCTATTCATTCCCTAGGCTTTCTTAACTTGTTTATCTCACACAAAAACTTTTTCTTATTTTCTTCAAAATTTCTTGACAGTGCCTCTCCCACTCTATCATCTGCTCTCCTTTTGCACTCTCTCACCACTCTCTTCACTTTTTTTTACTCTCCAAATACTCTGCTCTTCTTATAACACTTTTGCTGTGTAAAAACCTCTCATAAGCTAACTTTTTCTCTTTTATCACACCCTTTACTTCATCATTCCACCAATCACTCCTCTTTCCTCCTGCCCCACCCTCCTATAACCACAAACTTCTGCCCCACATTCTAATACTGCATTTTTAAAACTATTCCAACCCTCTTCAATCCCCCCACTACCCATACTTGCACTAGGTCACCTTTCTGCCAATAGCTCCTTATGTCTCACCCAAACTTCCTCCTCCCTTAGTTTATACACTTTCACCTCTTCTCTTACTTGCTGATGCCATTTTCCTCTTGTCCCATCTACCTCTTAATCTAACTGTAGCTACAACTAAATAATGATCTGATATAATAGTTGCCTCTCTATACACATGTACATCCTGAAGCCTACCCATCAACCATTTATCCACCATTACATAATCTAAGAAAGTATTTTCATTACGTGCTGTATCATACCTCGTATACTTATTTATCCTCTTCTTCATAAAATTTGTATTACTTATTACCAAACCTCTTTCTACACATAGCACAATTAAAGGATCCCCATTTACATTACCCCTGGCACTCCAGATTTACCTATTACTCCCTCCACAACATTTTTACCCACTTTTGCATTGAGATCCTCAACCACATATACTCCCTCACTTGGTTCAAACTCCCCACGAATTCACTCAACATTTCCCAAAATTCTCTCTCTCTCTCTCTCACTCTCTCTCTCTCTCTCTCTCTCTCTCCTCTCTCTCTCTCTCTCTCTCTCTCTCTCTCTCTCTCTCCTCTCTCTCTCTCTCTCTCTCTCTCCTCTACACTTCTCTCTTCTCCAAGTGCATAAATTTTACTATAATCCACCTATCCAACCCTATTTTACTCCACATAATCCTTGAATTTATACATTTACATTCCCTTGTCCTGCAATAACATTTAGCTCTATCTCTATTTGAAACCCAAGACCTAATCCCATTTATTTCTCCCCAATGAAACTCTCTCGCCCCCTTCAGCTTTGTTTCACTTAAAGCCAGGACATCCAGCTTCTTCTAATTCATAACAACCACAATCATCTCTTTCTTATCATTCTCACAACATCCACGCACATTCAAACATCCAAATTTGACGGTTTTCTTCGTTTTCTTTTTAGTAGGCTATACAAGAAAAGGGGTTACTAGCCCATTGTTCATGGAATTTAAGTTGACTTTTATAACATGCATAGCTTATGGAGGGAAGATTGTTATTCCACTTCCCCGTGGATATGAAAGGAAAAGCAATAAAAATAAGAAATAATAAGATGAAATCTAAGAAAATTCAGATGAGTGTGTATACATAAACATGTACATGTATGTGTAGTGTGACCTAAGTGTAAGTAGAAGTAGCAAGACGTACCTGAAATCTTGCATGTTTATGAGACAAAAAAGACACCAGCAATCCTAATGTCATGTAAAACAATTAAAGGGTTCGTTCTACACTCACATGGTATGACAGTAGTACCTCCCTGGGTGGTTGCTGTCTACCAACCTACTACTTACATACCTACCTATATATATATATATATATATATATATATATATATATATATATATATATATATATATATATATATATATATATATAATATATATATATAAATAAATATATAATATAATATATATATATATATATATATATATATATATATATATATATATGTGTGTGTGTGTGTGTGTGTGTGTGTGTGTGTGTGTGTGTGTGTGTGTGTGTGTGTGTGTGTGTGTGTGCGTGGTCAGTCCATCAAGTTTGATGGACTGACCACATAGACTCAAGGCTGAGAGACTGATTACCTCATTCTCCTCCTGTTCATCAAGTTCATCCTTTGTATGGACTTAATGAAGCCACTGTGTGGCGAAACGTTTCCTCAATAAAGATACCCAAGAGTTGCACATGTATCTAATTTAACAACATGTCGGTTCTTTGAACTATTCATCTACAACAGAGTTAGAGCTAAAAAAGGAGTAGCAATAATGTTGAAGGATAAGATATGGCAGGAAAAGAGGGACTATAAATGTATTAATTCAAGGATTATGTGGAGTAAAATAAAGGTTGGATGTGAAAAGTGGGTTATAGTAAGCGTATATGCACCTGGAGAAGAGAGATATTTTGGGAAATATTGAGTGAATGCGTGGAGAGTTTTGAACCAAGTGTGAGAGTACTTGTGATTGGGGATTTCGATGCTAAAGTGGGTAAAAATGTTGTGGAGGGAGTAGTAGGTAATTTTGGGGTGCCAGGGGTAAATGTAAATGGGGAGCCTTTAATTGAGCTATGTGTAGAAAGAGATTTGGTAATAAGTAATACCTATTTTATGAAAAAGAGGATAATTAAATATACAAGGTATGATGTAGTACGTAATGAAAGTAGCTTGTTAGATTATGTATTTGTGGATAAAAGGTTAATGGGTAGGCTCCAGGATGTACATGTTTATAGAGGGGCAACTGATATATCGGATCATTTTTTAGTTGTAGCTACAGTTAGAGTAAGAGGTAGATGGGACAAGAGGAAGTTGGCAACAACAAGTAGGAGGGAAGTGAAAGTGTATAAACTAAGGAAGGAGAAAGTTCGGGTGAGATATAAGCGACTATTCCCAGAAAGGTGGGCTACTGCAAAGATCAGTAGTAGGGGGGGGGTTGAAGAGGGTTAGATGAGCTTTAAAAATGCAGTATTAGGATGTGGGGCAGAAGTTTGTGGTTATAGGAGGGTGGGGCAGGAGGAAAGAGGATTGATTGTTGGAATGATGAAGTAAAGGGTGTGATAAAAGAGAAAAAGTTAGCTTATGAGAGGTTTTTACAAAGCAGAAGTGTTATAAGAAGAGCAGAGTATATGGAGAGTAAAAGAAAGGTGAAGAGAGTGGTGAGAGAGTGCAAAAGGAAAGCAGATGATAGAGTGGGAGAGGCACTGTCAAGAAATTTTAATGAAAATAAGAAAAAATTTTGGAGTGAGTTTAGCAAGTTAAGAAAGCCTAAGGGAACGTATGGATTTGTCAGTTAAAAACAGAGAAGGGGAGTTAGTAGATGGGGAGAGGGAGGTATTAGGTAGATGGCGAGAATATTTTGAGGAACTTTTAAATGTTGAGGAAGAGAGGAGGTAATTTCATGCACTGGCCAGGGAGGTATACCATCTTTTAGGAGCGAAGAAGAGCAGAATGTAAGTGTGAGGGAGGTACGTGAGGCATTACGTAAAATGAAAGGGGGTAAAGCAGCTGGAACTGATGGGATCATGATAGAAATGTTAAAAGCAGGGGGAGACATAGTGTTGGAGTGGTTGGTACTTTTTTTTAATAAATGTATGAAAGAGGGGAAGGTGCCTAGGGATTGGCAGAGAGCATATATAGTCCCTTTATATGAAGGGAAGGGGGACAAAAGAGATTGTAAAAATTATAGAGGAATAAGTTTACTGAGTATACCAGGAAAAGTGTATTGTAGGGTTATTATTGAAAGAATTAGAGGTAAGACAGAATGTAGGATTGTGGATGAGCAAGGAGGTTTCAGAGTGGGTAGGGGATTGTGTAGATCAAGTGTTTACATTGAAGCATATATGTGAACATATTTAGATAAAGGTAGGGAAGTTTTTATTGCATTTATGGATTTAGAAAAGCATATGATAGAGTGGATAGGGGAGCAATGTGGCAGATGTTGCAAGTATATGGAATAGGTGGTAAGTTACTAAATGCTGTAAAGAGTTTTTATGAGGATAGTGAGGCTCAGGTTAGGGTGTGTAGAAGAGAGGGAGACTACTTCCCGGCAAAAGTAGGTCTTAGACAGGGATGTGTAATGTCAACATGGTTGTTTAATATATTTATAGATGGGGTTGTAAAAGAAGTAAATGCTAGGGTGTTCGGGAGAGGGGTGGGATTAAATTATGAGGAATCAAATACAAAAATGGGAATTGACACAGTTACTTTTTGCTGATGATACTGTTCTTATGGGAGATTCTAAAGAAAAATTGCAAAGGTTAGTGGGTGAGTTTGGGAGTGTGTGTAAAGGTAGAAATTTGAAAGTGAACATAGAAAAGAGTAAGGTGATGAGGGTATCAAATGATTTAGATAAAGAAAAATTGGATATCAAATTGGGGAGGAGGAGTATGGAAGAAGTGAATGTTTTCAGATACTTGGGAGTTGACGTGTCGGCAGATGGATTTATGAAGGATGAGGTTAATCATAGAATTGATGAGGGAAAAAAGGTGAGTGGTGTGTTGAGGTATATGTGGAGTCAAAAAACGTTATCTATTGAGGCAAAGAAGGAAATGTATGAAAGTATAGTAGTACCAACACTCTTATATGGGTGTGAAGCTTGGGTTGTGAATGCAGCAGCGAGGAGCCGGTTGGAGGCAGTGGAGATGTCCTAAGGGCAATGTGTGGTGTAAATATTACGCAGAAAATTCGGAGTGTGGAAATTAGGAGAAGGTGTGGAGTTAATAAAAGTATTAGTCAGAGGGCTGAAGAGGGGTTGTTGAGGTGGTTTGGTCATTTAGAGAAAAATGGATCAAAGTATAATGACATGGAGAGCATTTAAATCTTTAGGAGAAGGAACGCAGTTTAGGGGTCGTCCTCGAAAAGGTTGGAAGGAAGGAGTAAGTGAGGTTTTGTGGGCGAGGGGCTTGGACTTCCAGCAGGCGTGCATGAGCGTGTTCGATAGGAGTGAATGGAGACGAATGGTATTTGGGACCTGACGATCTGTTGGACTGTGAGCAGGGTAATATTTAGTGAAGGGATACAGGGAAACCGGTTATTTTTATTTAGCCGGACTTGAGTCTTGGAAATATGAAGTACAATGCCTGCACTCTAAAGGAGGGGTTTTGGGATATTAGCAGTTTGGAGGGTATGTTGTGTATCTTCATATGTATATGCTTCTAAACTGTTGTGTTCTGAGCACCTCTGCAAAAACAGTGACGTGTGAGTGAGGTGAAAATGTTGAATGTTGAAAGTATTTTCTTTTTGGGTATTTTCTTTCTTTTTGGGTCACCCTGCCTCGGTGGGAGACGGCCGACTTGTGAATATATATATATATATATATATATATATATATATATATATATATAATATATATATATATATATATATATATATATAATAATATGAATGATATCTGTAGACCTTTCATGTTGCAATCATCGCATCATCAGGAGCTTCCAATGCTGTAGATTAGCTCCTAGGCGGAGGGGCAAGAGAGACCAAATGTCCCCAGGCATACCAGTATCCATAGCCGGTAAGGTTGAATATTATAGCACTTGAAGACAGCTAGCCCACAATCAATGATAGTGTAGTAATAATCTAACGAATGTAACATTAGTGACAGGGCAATTATCAAAATTCGGTCAAACTATCATATGATGTAAATGACTTTACATACCAGAAATAGATATATCTGGCAATTGTCTTAGGTATATTCCACACCTCCAGGGACATCTCTGGTTTATCCAAAAGAAGACAGGCATAGTAGAACAATCTAAGAACAAATTAGGGAAGCTATTCAATGATTTTTGAAGCATGTATCAGGATGCTCTAAAATTGTCGATAGACTTTTAAACAGTATAATGTAAGAGGACGGAGAATACTGACAAGAACGAATGATCTTGGAACAACTACAGGAAATGTGCCAACAGAAAGGTTCTCAGAGAAATAATTATAGATGGCATAAGCAAGAGAGAATCTATTCCTTTTTCTAGGGTTTAAGACCAAACTACATGTAAAGAAGAATAGAAAGAATTATGTTCTAGAAAATAAGATGGAATTGTCTGTGATACACTAAATACTAAATTGGTAGTTTAGATAAGCAAATTAGTTCAAAACAAATCAGTATGGAAAATACTTTCCACTAATATTGTGGAAATTTTTGAACTTCCCTAAAATCAGCATATATTAATTTGAATAAGACAATTGTGTAATAAAGTATGATGCTGATTTGACCCTTTCGAGGAATTTCGAGTGAGGGGAGGTAGAACAGCTACTGAGTGATGTAGACAGAGAGACGCCATATTGAAACCGAATATGTGAACACTGGTTTGAATTGTGCAACGTGATCAGGTGTTCTCGAAGGTCAATTGGTGTATGTCGGCCTCAATCCGTAATTTAGAAATTGCTGACACGTTCCTGTTGAAGAACTGGGATAAATGATGTGGAAAACTCCTACATTTCTGCAACAAGATCGGAAAAATCGAGGACACCATTTTTCCTAGGATGATGATTACCCACGCTGTACAGTAATTTTGTGTTGGCCATCGTAAATTCTAATTGTAGTCGTAGCGTTAGGGTGTGTTTCCAAAAAATAATAATTGTGATCAGTAGTTATATGGTAAGTGGTAATACGAATTTCCTTTCTAATAACACTATTATAATTTATGTGCCATAATTATGTTAGTGTGCCCAGCTAGCCTAAGCACATACAGTCCACACAACTTTAATTTACTAGAGTATCTGGATTTAATATTGTAATTATTAATTTAATGTCAGGTCTATCTTTTTGTGAGAGTGGTAGGGAGTGGGCATCGAGGGAGTGACAGTTCAGCGACCTGCTGTGACTAAGTTTCACTTACCTCACCCAAATTACTTGCAGGTAATAACTCAGGTAATACCTTGTAAATCTCATGCAGGTAATTGGTCATACAATAATAATTCATAAATATTACATATATTTCAAGTAAACTCTCTACCTTCTTTTCTATGTTGATGCTACTGTTGAGCAGAAAGTTAATATGAGAGACATGCGGAGGTGTTAATAATGTCACTTGATTTTGCAGGGTATGTGCTTGGCTTCCACTCTCCAAGCCTCACCTTCCTTCTCTATCCTGGGTCTCTTCACTCTAGGCAACCACTGTCTCGTTGCTGTAAGTATTCATTCTGTATGCATTAAAGGGCATAAGTGCTTTCTCCTACATTTATACTGAATACATTTCAGTCCTGGGACCTTATTCACTCCAAACGATCGAGAATGAGAGAAGACAGTACATGTTTCTGAAACAGCATGGCGCTGGTGAAAAGAATGCCGTTAGGTTATCTGTTAACTGTGTCACATGCTGGGTACTTGAGATGATGTATTTAACAGCTATTTGTTGTATACTGTTAGAAGTAGCATGTAGCAGCTATGAAGAAGTGAGTTCTTAAATGGGTCTGTGACGTGTTGTCGGCCACTCTTTTCCAGGAAGTTAAATAAAGTAACTCTGTTAGGAGTGATGGAGTGATGTTAGCAAAAGAAAACCTCTTGACTGTTTTGGAAGCGATTAACTGGAATTTGAAGAGGAGTCTAGCCTTCACGTCTGTTCACTTTTACGCCTATTCGAATATACGACAGAGGCCTTGGGCCTAGCTGCTGGGTTCAAACGGGGATCACATGACTTAATCCTTGGCAAGGAAACATGTCTATAAAGGGACATATATATACTACAGAAGCATTGTCTGTTGACAGCTTTATCAATGCTAATACATGACATCCTCAACATACAGCTAAAACTAATACATAAGGTAGATGGCAGACATATCAGGCTCTAAGCTGATTCTTTACAATACAAGGAAAACTTTGCACAACAAACATAGGACATACTAGAACATAATGCTTTAAAAATCATTGTGTATCATGGGAGTGAATGAGATTAAATGAGAACAAATGAGATAGATCAATCGTTATTCATGTGATTTTATGTTTCTGAGGAAAATTATTTACTAAGCAGAAAGTGTTTAATTAGCATAAAAGACAAATTTGGTCCTCTCAGGTTTTTTACTGTTGATTCTCAGAGTTCGGGGAGAATGTCAACACTTAAAAAAAAAAATTGATCCACAAATATACTGACATACTGTAAGACTTACTCCACACAGTTGATTATTGACTGGACTATATTAATCATCAGTATAAGTTATTTGCATATAACCTCAACTCTGCAAGTGTGAGATTTACATATGCAGATGTGTCATCATCTCTAGGGGGTATCAAATTCTGTGATATAACACTTGCAGCGACTGAGGAGGATTAACATTAGTGTTAACAACTGGAACGTGAGGATTCTCATCACTTGTCGTATATATACTGGATCAGGAGAATTATCAAAGTCTGGCTCGTGCGCCTGGTTGCCAGGTAACTCATCAACATCGTCTCATACTAACTTTATATGATCTAAATGCGATTCCATGTAATGACCACTACAGATTTCTCTAACTTTATATTTGTTATTACTTATATCCTCAACTACTCAGTAGGGACCAACAAACATAGTTGAGCTTTGGCACTGCGGATGTTTTTTTTTTTCTGAAATTAGTTAACATAACTTTGAACCCTAGTTTAATTCTGGTTGGCTTTGATGGAGTGTTAGTGACTCTTGTAAATTCTGCTGTTGATTTAAGAAGTGTTTCTCGGATTCATCTGAAGATACTATGATCTAAGCTGGTACAAGTCGCTATGAAATCATCTGCATTATAGTTTCGTTTCAGAGTGGAATATAACAACTCATACGGATAATGCTTATCTACGTCATACAGTTACTGCGCTGTATGACCCTGGTAGGTTTAATACTTCCTTTTAATTATAATAATAATAATACTCTATACAGTGCATAATCTAGGGTATCTCCTATAGAGGCATTGTAAGCAAAATTTCTAGCACACTGTACGTCAGGTATGACATCATCCCAGGTTGCAATGTTGACATTAATAGTTGTTCTCAAGACATGGAGCGCTTTCCTAACTGTTAAACCAATGTTGTCAGGATGATGAGGGACAATGCATGACTTAAGCAACTTGTACACAGTATACAGCTTTTCAAGAATCTCATTGCAGAATATATCTCCATTATCTGTTACGAGAAACTTAGGGATAGTATTGATGCAGATTATGCTTTCCTTAAATGCTTTGGCTACTGTCTCAGCAGTCTTATGTGCTGTAGGGACTAACTCAGCATCTTGTGAAATGGTCTACCATTACACGCATATACTCGTTGCTCTGGAGAGAACATTGGAAATTAGTTAGTAAATCTATTTCTACCCTTTCTCAAGGTTTGTTAGTAGTGAGATATACTTGGATTGGACTAGGCCCACTAACATTACTTTTATGCTGCTGACAAACACTGTATTTCTTAACGTATTCAGAAATATCGCCTGACATGTGAGGCCAAAAATATTTCAATCTGGCTTATTTCATGGACTGACCCAAACAAGGGTGTGCAGTACTTGGTACATTATGAACTAGCTACGGGGCTACATTCATTAATGACTTCGGAATTACAACATGAAGTACTCTTCTGCCAGGAATTCCCAGGTTGGCTTTGTGATATAATAATTCTTGGTAAATAAGAGTCACTGATAAATGCTGGTGTATTCACAGAGACTGTTCGAATTTCCTGTAAATTAAATCGAATCACACCACGCCATACAGGATTTTTTTTTTTTTTTTTTTTTTTTTTTTTTTTTTTGCATTCCCTAAATTTTCTGTACTGAATGAAGGATCTGTTACTACTGTACTAATGTGTCGAGATAAGGCATCTAATACTACATTCGATTTGCCAGGCAAATGTTCAAAGTTGGGAATTAACTTTTGAATGGTCAAAGGCCATCTGGCTAACCTCCCAGTTGGGTGTTTATTCTGGAATAGAGGAATGAGTGGAGCATGACCTGTCAAGACATGAACAGGGTACTGGTATGATATCTGGTAAGTGTGTTAAAGACCAGTCTATTGCTAATGCTCATTGCTCAGTGATCATTATTTCATTCAACCTTGGTAATCACGCGACTAGTAAATGCAACTACGTTATATTTGCTTTCACTCAGATGGCAGAAACGTTTTCAAAAAAAATATGTCCAACTGTTTGCTCACTTGTCATTTTAAGCCAATAAGGATCTATATATTAACATTTATAACTTCTTGAAAATATGTTTTGACAACCTTTGACAAGAGTATACGTTAAAAAATATTTGCACCTTAACAAAAGAATTTTATCTATAGTTCAAATTTTCTGTTTTCTGACAAGTACATTTATAAAAACTTTTATAAGGAATTTTATATGTTCTTTAACTTTAATGACTGTGTCAATGGTGACACCTGTAACATTTTAATATTATTTGTAAACCTTATTGTGACTTGCATTGATACACTGTGTCTTGATAATAATGTTGGATATACAGGAGTAGATTTTGTGATAATTTCATAATATGTCTTAGTTCCCGGCTTAATTAACGTAGTTTGAATTCTATTCTTTTCAAAAGAGTTTGTAACAGACTTTTGACAACCATCCAGCAGTGATGTTACTTGTGACTCTTATCAGTGCTACAACAGCTGTTGCTCTGCAAGGCTATTCATGAAAGCCGTGCTCCGTGAGTGAATGTGATTTCGCCAAACTCTCCCCATCAGCTCGTGATTACTCGTGAAATTCACGATGGATGTTACACATAGGAAGCTTTCAAGAATTCTAGCTTATAGAAAACATGTCGATTTGAGTATCAGGCACATCACCGAAAATTTGAGCCTAGAAAAGTTAACTGTTGGTAGGATTCTGGAAAGAGCTGATGACACTGGTGACTGTGGAGTGCTGCATCAAGGAAGATGTGGGAGAAAATGCAAGACAACAACCCTCAATGAGGAGGCTATCATAAGAAATGGTATGAAGGACCCCAAGAAAACTAGCAAATATCTAGAGAGAGATTGGTTTCAACTTGCATAAACGTTGATTCTTCGACGAAGGCTCCTTGAAGTTGGCAGAACTGCCAGAAAACTGGAGAAGAAACAGTTATTGATTGTTGCTGTGAAGAGGAAATGGGTGCGGTGGGAACTCGATCATAAGTGATGGACGACAGATGAATGGGTGTAGATCAGTGATAGTGAGACGGAGTAAAGGCGAACCTCTTCGGAATTGATACATTCCAAAAGCACCAATGCACCCACCTCCGAAGATGTTTTGGGGTTGTTTTACTGCTAAAGGTCCTGTACAGCTTGCTATTGTTGAGGGAAATGCAGTGAAAAATACAAGGCAAGCCTGACGAATCACTTGCTTCCCACTGTAGATACAGACTTTCCTGATGGAGAAATCATTTTCCAGCTGGATCTTGCTCCATGCTACACTTCCAGAATAATTCCGACTTTCGAAGAGAGTGGGATAAGCGTTTTAAATTTGTCTTTAAACTTTTCTGAGAATCTATGGGCAATAATCAAACGCAAGATACCGAAACAGGACTGTTTATCTTTAGAGAAACTAATTGATGCTGTTATTAGGACCTGGTACCACAACGATGAACTTGCCGAAATGTGTTTAATTCTATACCAGACCGTGCAGCAATTCTTATGAAACAAAGGATAGTCATATCTCTTATTAAATCAATTATCTGTCATATCATTGCCGTGTATTTTTCAAATAAACTTTTATTTTCCAAGTGTTTTATTACATCATTGTCCCTATTCATATATACACTACTGTAATATCTTAATATAACAATAATGTAATCATGCACATTATTTAATCGAGGTAGTATCTAGTTAGAGACATTAACAGTCTTAACTGGCCTCTAACTGATGATTTAATATTATTACACATAGTATGGTGATACTTTTGCTCGAAATACATATCTTATTAAGATATCATGAAGGTCAGTAATAATGTTTGGGATACATTACCCATAGTAACTAATTTGTAATTATTTAATTAATAATGAATAAAAGCGTAGCTAGTATCAACATGGAAAAACAAGAGAAAACATTATACATGAGAATGCATCATACAAGAGAGCTATTACGTTCCAGGAGAGTTTTGAAGTCGACAAATAAGAGTTTTCAAATTGTGGAAAGAGTTGAATGCAACGTGAAATGAGCAGATCTCATGTCATGAAGAACTGTTGAACGAGCAGTTAACAGGTTTGCAGAGAAGTTACATGAAAGAGATGTACACAGTGAACACATTTCTGACCAAGAAATGTGCACTGCAATGTAGGACTTGGAACATATGTTTTATTATTAATCTTTACAGGCATTATACAATTTGAACAGTACCTTTAAGGCATGTATTATCAGTATTATAAATCACCTTGCTGGCGATATTGTGAATGATTATATGGGTTATAACCAATTATTTTATGCCTATTAAATGATACTATAACCTTTCCAGTGTTATAGTGATAACATATAGGTATCATTGTAACACAGATTATTCAACGAGTAATGGGCATCTGGCAGAATTTTCAATGGGGATAAAAATACAGATCAACTAGTGGAGTTGGTACACCCGAGGTGATGTGGATGAATTTTGTGAATGTCTGATGCATCGTCTACATACAGAAGAGATTACTGAATTCAGTGTTAAATGAATTTATAAACGATAATAGTGAACAAATGTCCAGTGAATTATTAGACTAGAAGTATCATGGACTGGGCAAATATTCCCCTACACAACATGCTCTGCAAGTGACTATAATTGCATAAAATAATTATTTAAACATGGATTTCCTCGTACACATTACCTTCCATAAAACATTCTTTTAAATTTTACTTGTATCTCTCTCTCGAATAAACTACATAACTTGTGATAAAACACACTTCTGAAACGTGACCGCATAACAAAGACTTACTTAAAAAAACATAGACTACTACTTAAAAGAACATAGACTACTACTTAAAAGCACATAGACTACTACTTAAAAGAACATAGACTACTACTTAAAAGAACATAGACTACTACTTAAAAGCACATAGACTACTACTTAAAAGAACATAGACTACTACTTAAAAGAACATAGACTACTACTTAAAAGAACATAGACTACTACTTAAAAGCACATAGACTACTACTTAAAAGCACATAGACTACCACTTAAAAGTACATAGACTACTACTTAAAAGCACATAGACTACTACTTAAAAGCACGTAGACTACCACTTAAAAGCACATAGACTACCACTTAAAAGCACATAGACTACCACTTAAAAGCACATAGACTACCACTTAAAAGCACATAGACTACCACTTAAAAGCACATAGACTACTACTTAAAAGCACATAGACTACCACTTAAAAGCACATAGACTACCACTTAAAAGCACATAGTCTATTACATAAAAGCACATAGACTTCTACTTAAAAGCACATAGACTATTAACTAAAAGCACAGACTACTACTTAAAAGCACAAACTTCTACTTAAAAGCACATAGACTACTGCTTAACAGCACATGGACTACTACTTAAAACACATAGACTACTACTTAGAACACATAATTACTATTTAGAAGCACATAGACTACTACTTAAAACACAAACTACTTAAAAGGCACACATACTACTACTTAAAGCACATGGATTACTACTTAAAACAATAGATTACTTAAAACACAAAGACTACTACTTAAAAGCACATAGACTACTGCTTAAAAGCACATAGACTACTACGTAAAAAAGCACAGACTACACTTTAGTGAAACATCAACAAGATTAAAAGACATTACAAACCACAAGAGGATCCTACCTTAACAAAAAAGAAACATATTATACTAGTTCAGTTTTAATGCTGTGAACTTCATCAATTACACGATAAGTCCTCTAACAGCGTCGTTTCATTATAACGTTGATGAGAAAAAAGATGATTCCTGGTCAGAGTCACTGTCAATGTGGAGAGAAAAATAAAAATTCGTAAAATAAACGAAAATCATACAAATTCACGATAATAAGCGATGTGGCCACAAAAGAACAGAGAAGTGTAACACTAGACACAAAACAAGAAGTTTAAAAAAGGTTTGGCGATGGACAATGAGATGTGTTTTTGTTATACGTCGTTTTGCTTAAAGTCGCAGTTTCCAAGAAGCTATCAACGACGTTGAGTGAGGACTTACTGCATAAGGTAACTGGAAAATATCACAGTATTCTTTGACACCAAGATTAATAATTCACATCTGGATTTAATACTGATTGAACAATTATCAGATTTGCAAAGAGTCACTGACACATTTCTGTCTATGTAATTTTTGTTTGAATATTGCCTAGACTCCGGTGAAACGGCTTGATCCACGGAATTGGAGCTCCTAAATCCTTCTAGTTCTTTGGATCAGACTTTATTTTAGTAAACTACATATTCCTAGTGGATGTTGGTCTTCCCAGAGTTTAGGCTTTCTGTATTATAGTTATAATAATAATAATAATAATAATAATAATAACAGTACTCCATGTGGACGTGGAGAAGAATCCTTCCTCCGTAAGTCAGGTCGTAAGAGGCGACTAAAATACTGGAAGCAACAGGTTAATAACCCGTCTCCTGTATAAATTACTAAATTTTAAAAGAAGAAAATATATTGTTTCTTCCCTTTTGGTTCATCCTGAGAAGGTGGGAGACAACCCATGTGTTAGAAAAATAATAATTTTAGCAATAACAACAACAACAGTAATAATAATAATAATAACAATGTTAATAATGTGAAATATTATTGTTTCAGATAGGAGGCTTCATCACTACGTATTTCGTGTTGCTCTGCCAGTACAACGCTCCTCAGGGTAACATGTCACCCATCACTTCACAATTTAACTGTTCGCGGGATTGATATGTAACTTTAAAAGTGTATAGTAAAGATCTTACCTCACACAGCAGTCGAAAACGTTAGGCGAATTATACAGACAAGTCATAAATATGATGTAAGTGTTCACCTATGTTGTCGTTGGCAGCATTAGATTTCGTCGGATTTTTAACCCGGAGGGTAAACCACCCAGGATAACCCAAGACAGTCAGTGCGTCATCGAGGACTGTCTCTTTTCCTTTGTGTCCTTTAAATACTCTCTTCTAAGCAGTGGCTTGGTAGGCAACGTTCTCGCCTCACAAACTGAGTGTCCAAGGTTCATTCTCCGTCCAGTTGGAAACGTTGGATATATTTCCTTACACCTGCTTTCACTGTTCACCTAGCAGTAAGTAGGTACCTGGGTGTTAGTTGGCTGGTGTGAGTCGCATCCTGGAGAACAAGATTAAAGATTCTAGTGAGAAGGACCACACAGTTTGACTCTCTGGAGTTATCCTAGGATATAAACCCACCTGACTTAAAATCCAAAGAAAATTTTCTTATCTCACCCATCTTTAAGAGGAAGTAATGTTTATCAGGTTGACAATATACCAGCGACTTCACCGGCCAACTAAATACACTACTAACGTTCTCATAATGTACTCGCTGCAGTACTGGTCATCAGTACATGGAATTGTGCTTCACATACCCTGATAGAGTTAATACTATATGTGGCATTTATGTAAATAGACACATTTGCAACGTATTAATATATATTTACATAATACTGCATTCTACAGAAGTTTTGTCAGATCTGCCAGCGAGTGAAACAACCTGACTAGGATAACTACGTTCCTTCAATAAATGTGCGCGTTTAACTAAGTTAGTTATTATTACCAATCCTAGGTTTTTAAAATGTGTGTAAACACCGGTATTGGTAATTACAGGGAAGGTTAATGGATGTAAGGTGCAGTTTTTATTCACTTTTGCATTTATTCATAAGCTTAATAAATTGTGAGATGTTGTTTTGAGTGGTAAGAGTTGAATGAATATACCACTAATGTTAATGTAAGTGAATGTCTATCTCTTTCACAAGAGAGATTATAAGTCTTTAATACGCTATTTACGGTGTTAAAATGGTATTTATGTAAATGAAAATTATTCTTTATTGCAAAAAGAAATATATTATGACTGCTCTAGGGTTAGGTCGTATTTCAGTATATGAAAAAAGAAATAGATATTTATTAAAATTACGTTTGTCCTGTAAGGTGTCTTTATTTAGAGGAAACAAAATTATTATAATCAACAGCAAATGCTAAACCCACCAGGGTTCACACAGCACTGCAGGGTAGTGAGTGTTGCAGGTTTATAAAGCAGTAACAGTAGAGAGGATAACAGAGGTAGAGCTATAAAGGGTTGTGAGGAGTGCTAAAGGAAGTATTATCAGAGTTTATGTAATAAATCACTTACTGTTAAAACGTCAAAGAGAGAGTGAGTGACATAGGTGGGGCCGTCAGCGAGGAGGCAAGATGAAGTAAGAATGTTTGAGCGGTGACGACGTCGGAAGAGGAAACAAGAAAAAAAAAATGTCTAGAATTTTATAAGCTTAAGACAAATTAAAAATGTCTAGATTTCTTAGGTATTGAGAATATCTCCCGCATACGTGAGTTAGACATCATTACTTTTCCCTGTGAGAGACGAGACACCTTGATGACTAGTAAATTCCTTGAAGAGGATTCAGTTGAACTTCCGGATAATTTGGGATAATTTGAGACAAGTTCATGACTTGGTCGGAAAATGCCAGTTGCAGCTAAATGTGAAAAAGTGCAAAGTTCGAGTCTTACTGAATGAAAATAATTCAAGCAGTTAATACTAAATAATGTAAAACGTTATCATACAGAAAGTGAAAAATATTTTGGAATCATTAAAAGTATTAAATTGAAATTAAGTCAGCAGTGCTTGGCTTCATATTAAGAAGAACTGAGCCACATTGTCCATATAAGAACTTACTAACAGAGTGTGAAGCTGTAGAATAACCTTTGTATTAATTTTGGTAGAATTACCGACAATATGTTAAGTAAAAGGACACAAATGCAACTAATGTGACATTTTATTGTTGCAACGTTTCGCTCTCCAGGAGCTTTGTCAAGCCGTTACAAACAATACATGGGCATAGAGGGTATATATATGTTTAGAGTGGCGTGTAATACTAGTGGAAGTAGTAGTAGTAGTGGTAGTAGTAGTAGTAGTAGTAGTAGTAGTGGTAGTAGTAGTAGTGGAAGTAGTAGATGTAGTAGTGGTAGTAGTAGTAGTAGTAGTAGTAGTGGTGGTAGTGATATTAGTTGTAGTAGTAGTAGTAATAACTTTTACTCATGTACAAGTTGATTGCTCTACCATACTGTATTACTACTACTACTACAACTAATATTACTACTACTACTACAACTAATATTACTACTACTACTACTACTACTACAACTAATATTACTACTACTACTACAACTAATATTACTACTACTACTACTACTACTACAACTAATATTACTACTACTACTACAACTAATATTACTACTACTACTACAACTAATATTACTACTACTACTACAACTAATATTACTACTACTACTACAACTAATATTACTACTACTACTACAACTAATATTACTACTACTACTACAACTAATATTACTACTACTACTACAACTAATATTACTACTACTACTACAACTAATATTACTACTACTACAACTAATATTACTACTACTACAACTAATATTACTACTACTACTACAACTAATATTACTACTACTACTACAACTAA
>NC_069438.1:934502-959917 GCF_026875155.1 Cherax quadricarinatus | reverse complement strand
AAACCCTTTGAATCAATTAGAGCTGAAATTTTCTTTTCTCTTTCCCTTAAATATTTCAGCAATGGGTCCCCGAGTTTGATATTAAATATCTCAGCGTTATCCAGGTTCAGTTCTTCTTTTAAAATCAAACCCTCTTTAATTAGTGCAGAGCTATAAAGGATGGCAGTGAACATGGTTTGGAATTTTTCTCACCCATAATTTACCTTTGTGCAACTTATCACAGCCAGTCCAAACTGTGTAGACTATTTACCAGTGTTTCTTTACTGTACCTGCTAGTTGACCCTTTTATTATTGTCTTGTGTGGGCCCTGTCCTTTTACTAATAATTTATCCTGGGCAATAAATGTTTAAAATGATCACTAAGATCTGTAAAAAGGGAGGGCCCGACTGACTATTAGTCCTAGATATTGCTTATACCTGTTACATAGCCGTTAATTTACTGTTGATAACAGATATTGAAGTCTCCAAGTATTATTATCTTTGTAGATGGAATAGTTCAAAAAAACCGACATGTTGATAAATTAGACACATGTGCAACTCTTGGGTATTCTTTTTTAAGGGAAAACTGTTTCGCCACACAATGGCTTCATCAGTCCATACAAAGGAGAATCTTGAAGAACAGGAGGAGAATGAGGTTTAATCAGTCCAATCTTGAGCCCGATGTGGTCAGTCAATCAATCTTGAATAGATTGATGGATGCCCACATCGACTCAAGGTTGAGGGACTGTTTTCCCTCATTTCTCTCTGTTCTTCAAGTTTCTCCTTTGTATGGACTGATGAAGCCCACTGTGTGGCGAAACGTTTCCACAATAAAGTACCCAAGAGTTGCACATGTGTCTAATTTATTATTATCTTGCTATTGTTCTTAGTTCTTTACAAGATTCTCGAAAATTTTTCTAAAAACTGATCATTGCAGTAATTGTTCCTATTTAGTTACTGCAGTTTTATTGTCATACAAATCAGATCTTGGGTTGTAGGTTAAATCATTTCTTCCTTAAACAGTACCCCCCCACCTTGTCTATTTCTATCCAAGAGTTGTATATTGTAGTTTTCTTGACTACGAAATCGTAATGACACGATTGCCACGGCCACGCTAGTGGAGATTCGTCTGTAAAAACTTGCTTTTGTGGTCACAGAGGTGCCTGTGCAAACCTTCCATGGTGTAGAAATATCCCTAGTTGGATGAATCTTATTGTGGCTAGCTGGTCCAGTGGCTAACGTGACGGTCTGGAGTTTTGAGGCTCAATGATCGCGGGTTCTATCCCCCCCCGTGGTATGGTTTGTAGTTTTCTTTTTATTTAACTTCGTCGTCAGTCATCGTGTCATCTAACCAGGATTCAGAGAGGGATGTAACTGCCGCATTACTCTTGTTTGTTTGAATCCTAATTTCCGACATTTTTGGTTGAAAGTGATCTAACATTGACCTGAGTAAAGTGAAGGTCTTCTTTCTTGAAACATAGTCATTAATATATGGCAGGGGTTCATTTTAGTAAAACTGTTAGATAAATCAATGTCGGCATGCTGGAGGGTAATGGAGCTCAAATGTTCTTGTTGCAAAACAGATATTTAGCACCATTAACATAACCAAAATTAAAAACCGTTGTGCACCCACAAATTACACACTTCACATATGGTGTAATTACCGTTCTTCCTTTTGTACCTAGTACAGTGTAAAAACTTGAATAAAATTGATGAATCGTTGTACAATTAATAAAGATTGTTAGTGAAATAAAATAAAAGTAAATGAAGCACGATTGCAATCACCTGGATTCCCTAAAACAACACAATCCAGGGCAACTTGGTTCAGGGCAGGTCGCTCCTGCCTCTCGCAATACGGGAAATCACTGTGATGTGGTCTTGGTTCACTGGAAAGAAAAAAGAATGCAGATATAAAAATTTTACAGACTTTACGAAAGCCTTTGACAAGTGCGATCACGGTGTAATAACGCTAAAGACACAGGAAACAGGCATCTTTATTCCGAAACGTTTTGCCTACACAGGAGGCTTCTTCAATCGAGTACAGAAAGCAGGTGGGAGCAGTAGAGATGTGAAAACGGTGTAATCAGTCCATCACTCTTGAAGACTTAGATTTGAAGTTGTCTATCCCTCAGCCTGGAGAAGAGTTCTGTTCAATACTCTGAAACTGTGAAAATCAACCTCTTCAAGGGGGGCTCCTTGGCGGGGTTTGAAGAGGCTCTTGGTCTGAGGAATTAGCCCTGTCGGTCTTCTTCCTCAACCGAACCTAATTACCCCCCATTCTCCCCTCCCCTATCCCATCCTCCCCTTTTTCCATTCCTCCTCCTCCCCTCACCCCTCCCTTTTGCCCTTCCTCTTTTTGGGCCTTCGTGATTTCTCCCACAGCGCGCTATTTCCCTAGGTGGGGGAAAAAGGACACCGGGGTCCATCCCATTCCGTTGGGGTTTTTCTTGGCGGTGGCGTAGTTTGGCCGTGGAATCTGGTTTGGGCCTAGGGATGTCCCGATCCCTCTCCGGTATCCGGAGTAGTTTTGGGGTTTGTCTTTTGGGCGACGGGTGTATCTCGGGAAGCCACCTTTCGGATTCCGGGGGTGGGGGCTGAAGGAGGTATGCTTTGTGGCGGATTTTCCGGCCGCCCTCTCTTTTGTCCACCGAGGTAGCTCGGCAGATGTGAGGTTGCTATCCCGATTGCTGGTTTACTGGCATGAAGGGTAGGGTATGGCACGGGTTCCATGCTGCATCTGCGTTTACTAGCGGTGTCGAGTCCTCTTGGGCGCGGAGGGAGATTTCTGGGCCCTTTCTTTCCCTCTAGGAACTATCCCCCCCCGGTCCCCCTTTTTTTTCTTTTTTTTTTTTATTTTCTTTTCTTCTTTCTTTTTTTTTTTAAAAAAAAAGAAAGAAGTAACCTAACCATGGCAGCCCTAGTCCATGAACTGGTACCCCGGGCCCCTTCTTGATACCGCACCCCGTTCTGACCCCGCCGTCTTTGGACCACTCTTCAGACATTCCTCATGCCTCTGTACCTATTGCCGGTGCTGTTTCCTCACCCACTTCAGGTACTGAGGCCTCGACTGACTCCTTCGATTTATCAGACCTTCGCTCTCCTCTGACTATGCTTCCGGCCTCTCCCTCTACGGTGCGGCAATTTCAAATCGCCGACCCTTTCCCCACGTCGGACCAACTCTGGTCCCACGCCTAAACGTCAACGACAATTACCTGCTGATGATTCTTCTCCACCTTCACCTTCTCGTTCTTCTCAGAAACGATCGACACGTCCTTCACTACCTTTTCCCACGCTCGGTTTCAGACTAAAACAGTGGACTAAATTCTTCACTTTACGACCAACTTCCTCTACTGCCTATCTTTTGACCATAGAAAATTGGCAAGGCACTCCTACGCCATGTTGGTATAAGATTTTTCTTTTCATGCTCTTAAGAGCGGTACACGCATCATTCCCGACAGAATGCTACCCAGGCTCGTGAGCTCTCTCGTCTTTCCCATATACTGTTCCTTTTCACCCTTGAAAAACATCATTCCCTCAATTCTTGTAGTGGTACCGTTATTCTGCCCCACCATGTTCAACAAAATTTCCAGACATGTGGCACCGACATTCTAGAAACAGCTGGAACTCCAAGATCCCCCAATCCTCAAGGTGGGACACTTACGTTCTTCCTGCCCGTGGGGGGAGACGATACCCTAGCAATGTGGCTCGTTTAACTTTTGAAAACCCGAGAACCCCCCATCCTCCGTTTATATGCAGGACATCGGTTACAAGTTCGAAAGGTTGATCCCTACACCACAACAGTGTAGAATTGCTGGCGATTTGGCCATCCAGCGAAATATTGCAGATCAAATCGCCGAATGCCAGTCTGGGGTGCCGATGACCATTCTAATACGTCTTGCAATCGATCTCCCTCTTGCCTTAACTGTCATGAGGCTCACCCTTCGTACTCTCGCCGTTGTCAGGTCTATTTAAACGAGGGGGAAAAACCCGTTACCTAAAAGAGCAGAAGGTCTCCCTTATGCCATGGCAGTTTCTCATCTCCGCCTCCAAGGGAGACCCCCCACGTGTTTCTTATTCCTGTGTTTCAAAACGTCCCCCCACTTTGGTATCCATCTTCTACACCCACCTCTGTGGTTACCTCTCCATAATCACTCCTGTATCTAATCCTTTTGCTGTCCTCGGCTCAGACGTCCCTACTTCAACGCCTCAGTCTAATCTCGCTTCTTCGAGTTCTCTCTTACAAGCCTCAGTTCGACGAGACCTCGTACGACACCTCTTCCCAATCGTCCCTTACTTCTCAAAAGTCAAAAAAAGGCCCGGAAAACACCTCCTACCCTTTCTTCACTCCTCATTTTAACCTCCCTGTCTCTGTCCTAGTTCTTCCCCTTCACTGGCTCAGTTACAAGTGCAGAGGTTCACCCTCCTCCTCGTAATGTACCTTCCTCCCCGTTCCCTCCCAAGTTTTTTCCTCTTCTGCCACCTCCCAGGTTCCTGTTCTTCTGTCCCCTGCCACGCTTCTCAGTTCCCTCCCCCTTTCGCCCCCCTACCTTGGTACAGTCCAATACAGTTCCAATCTTTACTCATCCTCCCCTACCATTCCCAATATTGTCTCCCATACGACATCTTGAATTCCGAAACACTTGAAGCAATCTCTGAATATATTTCAGAGACCAAACCATCAATGGACACTGATCCACCTTCCGCTCTTTCTCTCTCCTCTGCTCCATCTGCGCAACTCCTTCTTCACAGCGCCCGTTCCTTCGCTGCTTGAACATTTTCACTGCCCCCGCATGTGGACTTTTCTAACCCTTTAGTCCGTAGGAACCCTTACCTGCGGATTTCAAGTATCTTTATCTTGCCAATCATGGCCTTTTACAGTGGAAATACGCGGCCTCAGGGGTAATCGGGGTGAGCTTCAGATGTTACTCTCCCAGTTTGCCCTGTTGGTGTTTGCTTACAGGAACCAAAATTACACTCTGCTGTTATTTCTCACACCTCAGGCTATAATTTATTGTATTCTTCAGATCCTTTTCCTGTTGGGACCTTTAATGAAAGTGCCCTTTTTCTCCGCACTGATATTCCGTACCATCAGCTATTTTTTCATACTTCGCTGCATTACACAGCAGCCCGTATCCACTTACATAGGTGGTATACACTCTGTCTTTATATCTCTCTCCTTCCCGGGCATTATCTATCCGGATTTTGCCCTTTCCCTTTTTTCGTCATTACCGCCACCGATTCTGTTACTTGGTTTATTTTAATGCCCACCATTTCCTCTGGGGAGGGTCTCCTGTGATTCCCGTGGAATTCAGTTAGGGCTTTTCTTGCACCCACCCCCTCCATGTTTTAAATACAGGTACCACACCCCTTTTGATCCTGGACTCATACTCTCTCTTGCATCGATCTCTCAGTTTTTCTCTTCCTCCGCCGCATTAGACTTTACTTGGTCTGTTCTCCCGGACTTACATGACAGTGATCATTCCCAATCATTCTTACTTCCCTTCATATTCGCCACCCCTTCGCACCCCACGCTGGCAATTTTAAACGGGCAAATTGGAACCTTTATCACACCTGACTGTTTTTAAAGAGTTCCTTCTTCGTCCTCCATCGATGAGCTTTTACACCTCTTCTCGTCCTCCGTTTTCACCGCAGCTTCTCATTATTTCCCAAACTTCGGGCAGGCATTCTCAGAAATGCGTGCCTTGGGGGTCTCCCGCTTGTGCTCGTGCAGTACGTTTGAAGCGCGCTGCATTGGGCAGGTACCGGTACAATAGAACCACAGAGCGACTCCTTTAATTTAACAGAAGCGTGCGATCGCTCGCCCTGTCATCCGTGACGCTAAACGCACTTGCTGGCGAGATTGTCTCCACCATCACCTCTGCTTCCCCTATGAGTGCAGTTGGAAAAAAGTACGAAACTGAGTGGTAAATATTCTCCTGACCGGCTCCTGTTCTGCGGGTTGCCGGTGTTGATATAGCAAACCCACTAGATGTGCCAATGAAATTGGCAATCATTGGTCCCTATTTCTCAGGGACTCCATCTATGCCCTCATTTCTTTCCTCAAAGTCTGCCCGAGAGGTTAGCACCCTTGGACTTTTCTTCTCTCAGAGAAGAACAGTATAATGTGCCTTTTACACTTCAAGAACTGGAGGCAAAACTCTCAGCTTGTCGATCATCGGCACTGGGCCGACGACATTCATTTTTCGTATGCTACAACATTTACATCAGTCAGCCCTTGCAGTCCTATTTCGCCTTTACAATTTATTTGGTCACAAGGAGTTCTTCACAGCTGTGGGAAAACCGCCATGTTCTCCCTTTCCCCAAACCAGGCACTACGGGACATGAAACCTCCCACATCGTCCCCTTGCTCTTACCAGTGCAGTTTGCAAAGTAATGGAAACGTCTAGTAAATGACGTTTAGTGTGGTATTTAGAGACACACAACAGTCTCTCCACTCGTCAATATGGCTTCCGTAAGGGACGTTCTACCATAGACCCCTTACTGCGCTTGGATAGTATGTTCGTAATGCCTTTGCGAATAACCATCAGTTATTTCCATATTTTTTGACCTTAAGGCATATGACACAACTTGGAGGTATAATATTTTAGCCCAAGCCACTCCTTAGGCCTTCGAGGCAATCTACCATCCTTCCCTTTAAAAACTTTTTAACTGACAGGCCCTTTCCGTGTTCGGGTTAATAATGTGCTCTCCCCGGACTTTGTCCAAGCTTTAAGGTGTCCCCAGGGATGTGTTCTGGCACAACACTTTTTCTCCTTGCTATTAATGATTTGGCCTCTAGTCTTCCATCAAATATTTGGTCATCACCTCTATGTTGATGGACTTCGCTATTGCCTGTGCAGGCGCTGACTGTCACCTCCTTACAGTTTCTCTCCAGCATGCAGTCCGACCGTGTTTCCAATTGGGCCACCACACATGGGTTTAAATTTTCCAGCACTTTAAAAACCCCCCAAATCACTTTCACTAGACGCTCTGTCATCTCTGATCATCCTTTGTACCTCTTGGGTCAGTATCCCTGAACGTGATACAGTCAAGTTTCTGGGCCCCCTCTTTGATCGTAGGTTATCCTGGAAACCTCACATTACCCCTCTGAAGGCAACTTGTCACGCCGGCTGAACCTTCTTAAAACCCTTGCTCATCTTTCGTGGGGAGCTATCGTCGAACCCTCCTTCACCTACATTCCACCTTATTTTATCGAAACTTGATTATGGTGACCAGATCTATTCAGCGGCATCTCCTGCTACTCTCTCTAGCCTTAACCCCATTCATCACCCAAGGATTACGTTTATGCCTTGGTGCTTTCGCTCTTCCCCTGTCGAAAGCCTTTATGCAGAAGCGAACGTTCCATCCTTATCCGATCGCCGTGATGCCCATTGCCTGCGCTACTATGTACGCTCTCATGATCTCCCCAAACCTTCCATTTATAGAATGGTCCCCTGATATTAGTAGACATTCTTTATTTGTTCGCCGCCCCCGCTTACTCCGTCCCTTCTCTCTTCGCCTTCATTCGCTCTTCTCTTCAACTACCACCTTTCTATGTACATGTAGCATCTCACTTTTCCCTACCCCCTGGGAAGTTCCAGCTGTTCGAGTCTGTTCTTTCTCCCTCCCTTGTCGAAAGCCCAACTGTCTACGGTCGCTTCCCGCTCTCTTTTTCTTGACCACTTTCACTCTCATTCTCATGCCATTGCTGTGTACACAGGTGGCTCTAAGTCTTCTGACGGCGTAGGATTCGCAGCAGTGTTTCCGGACAGCGTCGTACAAGGGCATTTACTATCTTCAGCTAGTATTTTTACTGCTGAATTATATGCCATCCTTACAGCACTTATCCCTATTGCATCTATGCCTGTGTCATCAATTTTTTTGGTTGTCTCAGACTCCCTTAGTGCTTTACAGGCTATACAAAAATTTGATACACCTCACCCCTTTGTCCTCCCTAACCAACTTTGGCTACGCCGCTCTTTACTAAGCATAAAGATATTGTTTTTTGTTGGGTCCCTGGTCATGTTGACGTACAGGGCAATGAACAGGCAGGGCACTGCTGCGCGGTCAGCAGTACATGACCTACCGTTTCTTATAGAGGTATTCCATGTACGGACTATTTTGCTGTAATATCTTCCCCCCTTCACACCCGTTGGCAACAACGTTGGTTACTATGCTCGGCAACAAACTTCAGTCTATTAAACGAGTATAGGTTACTGGCCGTCTTCTTATCACCAGTGTCGAGGTTGGGAGACTACTCTCTCCCGTCTTTTGCATTGGCCATACTCGTCTTACTCATGGATATTCATGGAGAGGGCGTCTTGCTCCTCTCTGTGAGAATTGCCAAGCTCCATTATCAGTCAGCCACATTTTGTTGGACTGCCCCCTTTATCAACGAGCACGCAGAATTTTCCTCTGTCGTCGGGCTTCCCCCCTGCTCTCTCTTTACCTTCCCTTCTCGCTGATGGACCACCTTTCATCGGACTCTCTCATTGATTTTTTGGCAACGACTGACTTACTTCAAAAATTTTCGATATTTTTCACCCCTTTTCTCTTGTATCCCCTTGCTACCCTCTACCCCGTACTACCCCCCTGCCCGCTGTTTTCTGTAACCGGGCTGATCACCCCCCCTCCCTTCTGCCATCCAATTCCCTTGTTCCCCCCTACCCTGCAGCGCTGTAAAAGCCCTTGTGGCTTAGCGTTCTTTTTTGATTAAATAAAAATAATAATGTGAAAACCCAAACGAAAAGTGTGGGACTTGATACTGCGAAAGGAAGGTGTAGATTTGGGTAAAAGAAAGAATGTAATCACTGGGTTCACGTCCCTTCAGACCAAAACCATTCTCATTTGAAAAAGTTCTCCGGGGTTTTTTTTCCCCTTCTTTCCCAAAAATCCCAATTTCCCTTTTGGTTCGGGACAGAGGGGAAAAATTAAAATCGTCTAAAATCCTGACTAGGGAACAAGACTTTTTTTTCAGGGTGAGGGACTGACAACCCAAATTACATTCTCAAGGGTGATGGGAAATGATTACATCATCTTCAAAATCTCTACTCTCCTGCCTACTTTCTGAAATCGACTGAAAAAGCCTACTGTGTAGGCGGGGAAACCCTTTCGGAATGAAGATGCCTAACTGTTGCCTATGTGTCTCATTACCAACCAAAATGAAGAATTAGAGACAAGTTTAACATCTAGGTAAGTATTTTTTAGACGTGTCGCCAACCACGGCTTGATCAGTACACTACAACAATGCTTTACCTGCTGCTCGTCCCTCACCTGACGCCGGTATATATGGCTGTGTTTCAGATTCTTCAAGATTATGGTGTTTTTCACTGACTCCAGGGACTGATTTACTGGTTGGCGAAACGTCTGCAAATAAAGATACCCAGATGTTACACATGTGTCATTCTTCATTTTGTGGGTACAATGTACTATTCATGTACATAACTTATTTTCATCAAGGGGGGGGGCTGTAGTCCCCTCAGTCTTTCTCCCAGTTGCTGCACCACTTTCTATTTTTTATGTAAATGTGCGAATTTGTCATTGAACACATGAGGGGTATTGTAATTCTTGTCACACGTCTCCGGTATTTTAATCAATGGAAAAAGTTCAAGACGCCTACTGTAAAATACATATAAGGGGTATATTATGGATCTATGGAACTCTTATTAACCTTATTTTCTATTTTTACTTCCACGGCTTTAAATTCATCCAAATTAGTTTTCTAACTACAAAGAACTTTCCTGAAGTACCTCTTCACTGTAGCAATTATATACCTGATTATGTTCAGTACTGAACTACAAATGTATTTTCTCCCCAAAACTGATGTTGTTCAATATCAATATGTTCCGTGAAATTTCTAAAGCTTGCTAATTCAATTTACTTATTTTATTATTTTTCTTTATCAGATATTTCTGGGTTGTAATAAGAAATTTCAATATATAAAATATTTGACAAGACACCACAAGTTTCCTGTTGCTTCTGACGGTGACATCTCACTGTTTTCTATCAGGTTATAATTTGTAAGTGGCTTAATTGAGTTTTCTTGTTGTGGGACATGTTTTCCCAGGCTGAAGCAGACTGTAACTTGGTGACAAGTTATATAGACACTCGGGTAACATGTGAGGCTGATTAAGGTGTACGACACTCAAGTTATGAACACTGGCGTGTTTCGGGGTCTATGTTGCATGTTGATAAATGAGACATATGTGCAACACTTGGGTATCTTTAATGAGGAAACGTTTCGCCACACAGTGGCTTCATCAGTCCATACACAGGAGAATGGTGAAGAACAGGAAGAGTTTGAGGTAATCAGTCCCTCAGCCATAAGTCGATGTAATCAGTTCATCAATCTTTAAAAGAATACAGCATATATGCGAAGAAGTGGCTTATATACTGTAGGCAGGAGAGGTGCAGCAGTCGTAGGTGGTATCACAGTTGGCAAATCCAAACGTGGAAGTAGGTCATATCTAAAGGAGGGGCAAGTGAAGAATTCCCTGTATTAAGATCCAAAGACGTTGCTCTGTCTGACAGGAATGTTGATCAATGGTTCAGAGAACCGACAAGTTGATAAATGAGACACATGTGCAACACTTATACAGTATATAAGCCACTGCTTGGTATATATGCTGTATTCTTTACAAGACTGATGGACTGATTGCATCGTCTCAAGGCTGAGGGACTGATTACCTCAAACTCCTCTTGTTCTTCACCATTCTCTTTTGTATGGACTGATGAAGCCACTGTGTGGCGAAACGTTTACTCATTAAAGATACCCAAGTGTTGCACATGTCTCATTTATCAACTTGTCGGTTCTCTGAACCATTCATCTATATATGCTGCATGTGGTGGCATACACTAGAGCAGCATTCACAGCTATTCAAAGGACGACTTACAGCCAAACAACGTCTGGAGTCGGCAATTTTCTGCAAAAGACACTCATGGAGTGTGTGATATCAGGTTGTTACCTCTGTCCTGGGTGTATAAGTTGCAAGCGGTGAGCAAAGGACCCGATACCAACTTAACAACTTCATTACAAGTCTCTTGCAAACTTGGTAAGCAGTAGGGAAGTGTAATTATCACAAACATTTTGAGTTGCAAAAATGGATTGCTAATTAATCAAAACTTAAAGAAATTAAAATTAAAAATATCGGCACAGAGCAGCCGGAGTTAGCAATGGCTGACGGCTAGTTCCACTAGGATAACAAGACGGTTTACTATAGTAACGTTACTGCGTGAAAAACAATACCATAAAGACCACGGGAGGATAATTCTTTCAGATTGCAGCGTCGGTCGTTTTACTTTACTCAGAGCATAACAGATTACTCCCATTCTCTCCCTTAATCATTCACTGCACACTGGGTACAGCATTCTCTCCCCGGGATAATTATTTTAACCCACAGGACACAGAATTCCTCCTGTGCGCTGGGCACTTCATCAAGGCGCTATACGCAAGTTCCTTTTTCCGCTTTGCTGATTTCTTGGGCTTGGGAAAAGCGTTCCTCTTCAAGGGGGGCTCCTTGGCGTGGTGAAGAGGCTCTTGGTCTGAGGAATTAGCCCTGTCGGTCTTCTTCCTCAGACCGAACCTAATTACCCCCCATTCTCCCCTCCCCTATCCCATCCTCCCCATCCTCCCCTTTTTTCCATTCCTCCTCCTCCTCCTCACCCCTCCCTTTTGCCCTTCCTCTTTTTAGCCTTCGTGATTTCTTCCACAGGCGCGCTAGTTCCTAGGTAGGGGAAAGGACACCGGGGTCGATCCCATTCCGTTGAGGTTTCTTGGCGGTGGCGTAGTTTGCCGTGGAATCTGGATTGCCTAGGGATGTCCCGATCCCTCTCCGGTATCCCGGAGTAGCTTTGGGTGTCTTTTGGGCGACGGGTGTATCTCTGGAAGCCACCTTTCGGATTCCGGGGGTGGTGGCTGAAGGAGGTATGCTTTGTGGCGGATATCCGGCCGCCCTCTCTTTGTCCACCGAGTAGCTCGGCAGATGTGAGGTTGCTATCCGGATTGCTGGTTTACTGGCATGAAGGGTAGGGTATGGCACGGGTTCCATGCTGCATCTGCGCTACTAGCGGTGTCGAGTCCTCTTGGGCGCGGAGGGAGATTTCCGGCCCTTTCATTCCTCCTGGGAACTATTCCTCCCCGCTCCCCCCTTTTTTATTCTTTTTTTTGTTTTTATTTTCTTTTCTTCTTTCTTTTTTTTTCTTAAAAACAAAAAGCAAAGGAGTAACCTAACCATGGCAGCCCTAGTCCATGAAACCACTACCCCCGGGCCCCTTCTTGATACCGCACCCCATTCTGACCCTGCCTTGTGTTTAGACCACTCTTCGGACACTCCTGATGCCCCTGTACCTCTTGCTGGTGCTGTTTCCTCACCCGCTTCAGGTACCGGGGCTTCGACTGACTCCTTCGATTTGTCTGAACTCCGCTCTCCTTTGACTATGCTTCCGGCTTCTCCCTCTACGGTACGGCAATTTTCGAATCGCCCACCCATTTCATGCCGGACCAACTCCGGTCCTACTCCTAAACGCCAACGTCAATCTCCTGATGATGCTCCGTCGTTACCTTCCCATTCTACTCGGAAACGACCGACACGTCAAGCACTCCCTCTCCACGCTCAGTTTCGGACCACACAATGGACTAATTCTTTACTTTAAGACCAACTTCTTCTTCTGCCTACCTTTCTGACCATAGTATTGCCAAAGCGCTCCTGCGTCATGTTGGCAGAGATATTTCATTTCACGCTCTCAAGAGCGGTACGCGCATCGTCACTGTCCAGAATGCTACCCAAGCTCATGATCTTTCTCTCCTTCGAATATCGATACTACTCCTATCACTATTGAAAAAACATCTTTCTCTCAATTCTTGTAGTGGTACTGTCATTCTGCCCCATACCATAGTCCAACAGAATTTCCAGTCATGTGGCAATGACATTTTGAACAGCTGGAACTCCAGGATCTCCCAATCCTCAAAGTAGACAATTATGTCCTTCCTGCCCGGGGGCGGAGACGTTACCCTTGCAATGTGGCTCGTTTAACTTTTGACAGCCGAGAACTCCCGTCCTCTGTATATGTCGCGGGACATCGGTTACAAGTTCGAAAGGTGATACCTACACCGCAACAATGTAGAAATTGCTGGCGTTTTGGTCACCCAGCGAAATATTGCAGATCTATGGCCGAATGCCCAGTCTGGGTGCCGACAACCATTCTAATACATCTTGCAGTCAACCTCCATCTTGCCTTAATTGTAATGAAGCTCACCCTCGTACTCCCGCCGTTGCCAGGTCTACTTAAATGAACGTGAAATCCGTTGCCTCAAAGAGGCAGAAGGTCTCCCTTATGCTATGGCAGTTACTCATCTCCGCCTCCAAGGGAGACTACCCCGTGTTTCTTATTCTCGTGTTTCCAAACGTCCCCCACTTCTGGGGTCCCATCTTCTGCAGCCTCCTCTGTTGTTACCCCTCCCATAGCCACTACGGCATCTAATCCTTTTGCTGTCCTTGGCTCTGACGTCCCGACTACAACTCAGTCTGTTCTCACATCTTCGCGTCCTTCCTCACAAGCCCAGTATCGACAAGACCTCGTACGACACCTAATACCAATCGCCCTCTACTCAGAAGTCCAAAAAATCCACATTGCTCAAATCTTCTTTGCCCCTTCCTTCCCTTCTTCCGCCTCCACACTTTACCTTTCCAGTCTCTGGTACCTAGTTCTTCCCCTCTCTCTGGCTCTATTACAAGTGTGGGATTCACCCCCTCCTCGTACTATGCCTTCCACCCCGTCCCCCTCCCAAGTTTCTCCCTCTTTTGTCACCTCCCAGGTTTCTGCCTCTTCTGTCCCCCCCCACACTTCATCTCCAGTCCCTTACACTTTTCCCTCCCCCTCTACTTTGGTACAGTCCATTACTGTCCAATCTTTACTCATCCTCCTCCTCCTATCTCCAATATGGTCTCCCATACATCTTTGAATTCAGAAACACTTGAAGCCATTTCAGAATATATTGCAGAGACTAAACCTTCAATGGACACTGATTCACTTCCTGTTCCTTCTCTTCCCTCTCCTCCATCTTCACAACCCATTCTTCGCAACGCTCCGTTCCTTCGCTACTTGAACATCTTCCAATGCCACCACACGTTGACTTTTCTAACCCCTCTAGTCCGTAGGTGCCTTTACCTACAGATTCCTGATATTTTCTTCATCGCCAATCATGGCCTATTTACAGTGGAATATCCGCGGCCTCAGGGGTAATCGGGGTGAGCTTCAGATGTTGCTTTCCAGGTTTTCCCCTGTTGGTGCTTGCTTACAAGAACCAAAATTAAACTCGGCTGTTTTCCAACCTATCTCAGGCTATAATTTATTGTATTCTTCGGATCCTTTCTCAGATGGGACCTTTAATGAAAGTGCCCTTCTTCTACGCAATGATATTCCGTACTGTCAACTATTTGTCCATACATCGCTGCATTACACTGCAGCCCGTATCCACTTGAATAAGTGGTTTACAATATGTTCTTTATATCTCTCTCCTTCTCGAGCATTTTCTATCCCAGACTTTGCCTTTCTTGTTTCATCCTTTACCACCCCACTTCTGTTACTTGGTGATTTTAATGCCCACCATTTCCTCTGGGGGGGGTCTCATTGTGACTCACGTGGCATTCAGTTGGAGGCTTTTCTTGCCTCTCACCCCCTCCATGTTTTAAATACGGGTACTCCCACCCATTTTGATCCTCGTACTCATACTCTCTCTTGCATCGATCTATCAGTCTGCTCTTCCTCCACTGCACTAGACTTCACCTGGTCTGTTCTACCAGACTTACATGATAGCGATCATTTTCCGATCATTCTTACTTCTCCTTCCTATTCACCACCTTTCCGTAGCCCTCGCTGGCAGTTTGATCGGGCAAATTGGGATCTTTACTCACACCTCACTGCTTTTAGTGAGGTTCCTTCTTCATCCTCCATTGATGAGCTCCTACACATCTTCTCGACGTCAGTTTATACCGCAGCTTCTCATTCTATACCCCAAACCTCAGGCAGGCATTCTCAGAAGTGCGTGCCTTGGTGGTCTCCCGCTTGTGCTCGTGCAGTACGTTTGAAGCGTGCTGCATGGGGCAGGTACCGGTACAATAGAACCGCTGAGAGACTTCTTGATTTTAAGCAGAAGCGTGCGATCGCTCGCCGTGTCATCCGTGAAGCTAAACGCACTTGTTGGCGAGACTATGTTTCCACCATCACCTCTGCTTCTTCTATGAGTGCAGTCTGGAAAAAAGTGAGGAAATTGAGTGGTAAATACTCTCCTGACCCGGCTCCTGTTCTACGGGTCGCTGGTGTTGATGTAGCAAACCCTCTCGACGTTGCCATTGAACTTGGCACACATCTGGTCCGTATTTCCCGAGGGCTCCATCTATGCCCCTCGTTTCTTTCCTCAAAGTCTGCCAGAGAGTTAGTGCCCTTGGACTTTTCTTCTCTCAGAGAAGAACAGTATAATGTGCCTTTTACACTTCAAGAACTGGAGGCAACGCTCTCAGCTTGCCGATCATCGGCAGCTGGGCCTGACGACATTCATATTCGTATGTTACAACATTTACATTCGGTCAGCCCTTGTAGTCCTCTTACACCTCTTCAATCTTATTTGGGCACAAGGAGTTCTTCCCCAGCTGTGGAAATCTGCCATTGTTCTTCCTTTCCGCAAACCGGGTACTACTGGACATGATGCCTCCCACTATCGCCCCATCGCTCTTACTAGTGCAGTTTGCAAAGTGATGGAACGTCTCGTAAATCGACGTTTAATGTGGTATTTAGAGACACACAACAGTCTCTCCGCTAGTCAATATGGCTTTCGTAAGGGTCGTTCTACCATAGACCCCTTACTTCGCTTGGATACGTATGTTCGTAATGCCTTTGCGAATAATCACTCAGTTATTGCCATATTTTTTGACCTTGAGAAGCATATGACACAACTTGGAGGTATAATATTTTGGCCAGGCCCATTCCTTAGGCCTCCGAGGCAATCTACCATCCTTCCTTAAGAACTTTTTAAACTGACAGACATTTCGTGTTCGAGTCAATAATGTTCTTTCCCCGGACTTCGTCCAAGCTTGAAGGTGTCCCTCAGGGATGTGTTCTAAGCACAACACTTTTTCTCCTTGCTATAAATGATTTGGCCTCTGTTCTTCCACCCAATGTTTGGTCATCACTCTATGTTGATGACTTCGCTATTGCTTGTGCAGGCGCTGACTGTCATCTTATTGCAGTTTCTCTCCAGCATGCGGTCGACCGTGTTTCCACTTGGGCCACCACGCATGGGTTTAAATTTTCAAGTACCAAAACTCACCAAATTACTTTCACTAGACGCTCTGTTATCTCCGATCATCCTTTGTACCTCTATGGCTCCCGTATCCCCGAACGTGATACAGTCAGGTTTCTAGGCCTTCTCTTTGACCGTCGGTTGTCCTGGAAACCTCACATAACCTCTCTGAAGGCAATTTGTCACAGCCGGCTAAACCTTCTTAAAACCCTTGCTCATCTTCCTGGGGCTGATCGTCGAACTCTGCTTCGCCTACATTCAGCCCTCGTTTTATCGAAACTCGATTATGGTGACCAGATTTATTCCGCGGCCTCTCCTGCTACTCTCTCTACCCTTAACTCTATCCATCACCAAGGTTTACGTTTGTGCCTTGGTGCTTTTCGCTCTTCCCCTGTTGAGAGCCTCTATGCAGAAGCGAATGTTCCATCCTTGTCTGATCGCCGTGATGCCCATTGCCTTCGCTACTATGTACGCTCTCACGATCTACACAATCCTTCCATTTATAGAATCGTCACCGATATTAGTAGACATTCTTTATTCGTTCGCCGCCCCTGTTTGCTCCGTCCCTTTTCTCTTCGCCTACATTCACTCTTGTCTTCCCTTCAGTTACCACCTTTATATGTCATGTAGCATCTCACTTTTCCCTACCCCCCCCTGGAAGTTCCAGCTGTTCGGGTCTGTTCTTTCTCACTCCCTTGCTCGAAAGCTCAACTGCCTACGGTGGCTTCCCGCTCTCTTTTTCTTGATCACTTCCATTCCCATTCTCATGCCACTGCTGTGTACACAGATGGCTCTAAGTCTTCAGACGGCGTCGGATTCGCAGCAGTGTTTCCGGACAGCGTCGTGCGGGGACATTTACTATCTTCAACTAGCATTTTTACTGCTGAACTGTATGCCATTCTTGCAGCACTTATTCGTATCGCATCTATGCCTATGTCATCATTTGTAGTAGTCTCAGACTCCCTTAGTGCTCTACAGGCTATACGAAAATTTGATACATCTCATCCCCTAGTTCTCCGTATCCAACTTTGGCTACGCCGTATCTCTACCAAACATAAAGATATTGTTTTTTGTTGGGGTCCCTGGTCATGTCGACATACAGGGCAATGAACAGGCAGACACTGCTGCGCGGTCAGCAGTACATGACCTACCAATTTCCTATCGAGGTGTCCCATTTCTTGACTATTTTGCTACAATAGCTACCCACCTTCGCACCCGTTGGCAACAACGTTGGTCAACTCTGCTCGGTAACAAACTTCATTCTATTAAACCGAGCATAGGTTACTGGCCGTCTTCTTGTCATCAGTGCCGAGGTTGGGAGACCACTCTCTCCCGCTTTCGCATTGGCCACACTCGTCTTACTCATGGGTATCTCATGGAAAGGCACCCTGCTCCTCTCTGTGAGCAGTGTCAAGTTCCAGTATCGATTAGCCACATTCTGTTAGACTGCCTCTCTATCAACGAGCACGCAGAATTTACCTCCAACGTCGTCTTCGTTCTACTACTCTCTCTTTACCTTCCCTTCTTGCTGATGGACCCTCCTTTAATCCTGACTCTCTCATTGACTTCTTGACAACGATGATTTACTCCACAAACTCTGATGATACTTTCGCACTCCCCTCAGCCCTTTCTAGTTCAGTCTCTTGCTGCCCTTTACCCTTTCCACCATCCACTGCCCGCTGTTTTCCGTAACCTATTACTCATTCATCTCCCTTTTGCCACCTGATGCCCTCGCTTCCTTCCTGCCCTGCAGCGCTGTATAGTCCTTGTGGCTTAGCGCTTCTTTTTGATTATAATAATAATAATAATTGGGAAAAGCGTTTCTATTCTCATAGGAAACTCCTGTTCCCATGTATTTTTTCATCAAGTTTCGAGCACTGTTTCTTCCCAAAAACTGGTAAGCAGGATTCAACATGTTATAATCTGTAATGACCCAATAAACTCCTAACAAAATAAGCCAATTCCTTCACTTCCGCCAAGCTTTTGCACAGATTATCTGGCAATAGGCTGCCGGAGCAAGAGCACAGGAGATTAGGAAGGCGATACACAACGTGACGCTCAGAGTCCAGCACACTTTACTTTGATCCTCCATCTAAAACATTCGTAGACGTGTACAGAATATTGTACTGAACAATATATGTGTTGACGTAGGTGTTGCTGGCAGAGACATGGAGTTCAAGAGGCTTTCATGTGGTGTGACCTCAGGTAGCAGCAACAGGTGTCCTGCACAGAATGTCTGAAAAAAAAAATACCAGAATTCGGGAAGCCAGTTTGTTTTCAACATGGGCTGGTAGAGACAAATTGACGGCTGTTGAAGCGATATAAAATGTTGGATATCTTCACAGGAGACAAAGCAATTTGTATCTGTCTCTGTCTCTCTAAGTAACTTGTCTAGGTTCTAACATTTGTGTTGGCGTGATAGCTAGGCTTGGTGAGTGTGAAGACGCATGAAATACTTTCCTGCTTCCACTAAATATGACATTCTTAATGTTGATAAGGGTTGACCAGTTTGCAGGACATGAATCAGTGTTTATGGCGGTTTGTGCTATATTTATAAAAAGTCAAAGCCTGGTTGGTGAGAGCCGTGATCCATGGTGCCGATGGTAGGAGGGACCAAGTGCTGGTAATATAGGCTGAGGAATGAATTAACACAGGTTATGCTACACATTTTGGCGCCAGCTCTGACAGGTGGGATGTGTCACCATTGTGCTAACACACAGACAAGATACAGGCAGATGATGTGAAAAGGAAAAGTTGCAGGGATGGTCTGGCTGTAGTGTATTAGCATGAGTAACGTGTGTTATAATCGGTAATGAGTACGTCAGCATTAAATATGTATGTCAACAGTGAATCTGAATGTTGGCCTTAAATATGTATGCCAGTATGGATAATGGGTATCACATCTTGATAATGTGTATGTCAACATGCGTAATATATATGCTGTACCAGTTCTTTCTCTTTTTATATTTTTGTATTTATATGAAGTACTAAATCAGTGTGAGTCGTTAAGCGCAAGGAATGGAGGCTCGATCCTCCGTTCAGTAACAGCGAATAAGAAATAATTTTCACAGTCAGGCACTCCCTGTTGTTTCTCGGTGTTACTATATAGTAGTTTAGTTTTGAAAAAAATAAGGTTAGATAAATTGTGAGAACCTTCATCAGGTTACTAACCGAGCAATTTACGTTTATATGTGCATAAAAGTTACATTAACAAATGTAGACTTGCGCCTATATAAGAACATAAGAAGGAACACTGCAGCAAGCCTTCTGGCCCATGCAAGGCAGGTCCAAGTCACCTACCGGCTTAAGCCAATGACCCAACCTGGTCAGGTCAGGTGTGCAGAACTGATTACATCAGTACACTTTCCTGCATGAAACAAACATATAGTAATCGGTACTTAACAGCACAATGTCCAGCAGCCTCTCCCTGGACATCCCTTTGGCGTGCCGTCCCAGAGTCCATATTGGATGTGGATTAGCAAGTTTATTATACAATTTGCCCCAAAGAAGCGTATATCTCAGCATCATCTGAAATGCCTATAATACTTGGTTTGGGTGAAATCACCCACATATCAGAGGATCTATTGGTAATTCCAGTTAAACCTCGCCCGTTGTACAAGAATGGTATACAATACCGACAAGAAGAAATTAAGACTCATGTGCAACATCTGGTATTTTTATTGTAGACGTTTCGCCATCCAGTGGCTTTATCAATACGAATTCTACGACATAAATTGGAGACAGTAGAACTATATACAAAGGATGAGGCAATCAGTTCCTCAGCCTTGGAGTTGGTGTGAAGAGCACCGTAGTCGTGGAGGTTCTGGAGCATAGCAAGGAGGCTGGCACTTATATACTAACGCCAGGTGGAAAGGGACGTGCGTCAGAATTTTGCTAGTATCTTCCTGCATAAAAACTGAGAGGAAATAAGAGTAAAAAATTTCACACATTTTCTTATCACTCTCAGTGATCTGACCTGAGTTACTTTTGAGTGGGCCAGTCATGTCCCTTATCTTACTTCTGTATACCTGAAAGGAAATTCCTGGGTTAGTCGTCGAATCAGTTGTGACTTTAGCCTCATAATCCCTTTTATATTTCTCTCTTTAATTGAATATATTGTTTCCTTAGCTGCCCATCCCCTCTTTTGATATGCCTATATATGCTTCTCTTTTGACCATTGAGATGTTTTAACCTATTGTTTATCCACTGGGGATCATTTTTGGTTGATCTGATTTCTCTACTTGGAGCATAAGTTGTCTGGGCAGCTAGAACTATGCACTGAAAAACGGAAAATTGGTGACCATCATCACCTAACTGACCCATAGTCAGGTCATTCCAATTCAGCTCACCCAGGTAATTTCTCAGTCCCATGAAATCAGCGAAGTGGAAGTCTGGGACAAAAACTTGATTGCAGCTATTTGGGTAATTCCATGATATATCGAAACTAAGTGATTTGTGAACACTTTCCCCAAGCTTATCCTTAATTAACCTCAAGATTATTAATTAGTGAATCTTTGTTAGCAAGAACCAAGTCAAGCAGATTGTTTCCTCTAGTTGGCTCTGCCAAAAAGCTGTTTTAAAAAGCAATCCTGAATCGTATCAAGAAAATTACTAGACTCAAGATTTCCTGTCACATTGTTCCAGTCAATTTGTCTAAAGTTAAAATCTCCCATTAACACGACATTTTCATATCTAGACATCTTATGAATTTCGTCCCATCGCAGCCATCAAGATTTGAGAAACTGTAGCCAAACAGATTCTGTGACCAATGCTTCTAATCTTACATCTTGTCTGGCACAATTTAAATTTTTCTCTGAAATACATTGCGGTTGCACCAACCTTCCTGTTGACTCGTTTAGTGTAGAATAGTTTATAGCCTTGTATGTGGCATTCAGAAGACATTTATCTGTCTTTCAGGTTGAACCAGGTCTCTATTACAGCAATAATATCAACATTACCTGCATAAGCAAGTAATCTTAGCTCAACTATCTTATTTTGTAGACTCCTACTATTAGTATAGTAAACTTCAAGGGAGCGTGTTATGCAGTGACATGCAGAAAAAAATATTTTATTTAACATAGTTCGGGATTAAACTGAAAGCGAACGCATTTTGTTCCTGTCAGTCAGGCAGTGGCCAGAACAGGAGCAGATGAGAGGTGTGTTTAGTTCAGTACGAGACAAGTGGTGATGGGAGTCAAGTCATCATGTTTGGGTGGTAGTATGAGTAGGTAATTTTGGTAAGTTTTTTAGTGTATTTATTTTGTTTATTTTCTGGGGGGGTGTCATGGATTCTCCCTGTTTATAAATGTTCATTTATTTTGTTTAACTCTAATTAGTAGCAGTGTGGTAGTGAGCTAATGTGTACTGGAGTGTGGTGGTTTTTTTTTGGATTAGATTGTAAGTTGTATGTAAGTTATTATTATGTTACATATATTTATGTATAGGCGAGTTTTTGTGTCCTTCCTTATACAACGTTAATTATTTGAACTCATGCTTAATTTGTATGAGTACATGCTGGCCCAAGGTTTGCTGTGTTTTCAGAGTAATTTTGTAACCCCTAGACAGCAGTGTAAGCAGCCTATAGGAGCCAGGAACATTTTAAGTAACGACATCAAAGTCGTAACAGAACTAGTCACTCGCTGTCCTCTACTGTCTCTCTTTGTTGATCAATTGCTTTGCCTTTACTAGCAACTTTATTTTGAATAATGTCTATTAAAAATATCCCTGAGGAATCCTGGTAATATCTTCTGTTTTCAACCCTTGTGCTGCCGCATGATTCTCACACACCTTCATACCTCTATAATCAATCAGTGTAAAGTCCTAGACAAGTTAGCAGTGGGTTTCCCCTCAATCGAGATGGCTAATGCAGCCACTCCAACCCCTGAGAGATGAACCCCATTCATTGCATACATATCACGTTTGCCATAAAATTTGTCCCAGTTATCAATGAATGGGACTGCAAGTTCCTTGCAGTACCTGTCTAGCTAGCAATTTACACCAGTTGCCCTAGATATTCATTTATTGCCCACTCCCCTTCTAGGCAAGATGCTACATATGATTCACACCCCTTCCTTAAATCTAATTACACCTATAAATAACAAAGGCACAAAACCGTGACTGGAACGATACACAAATAACCCGCACATAAAAGAGAGAAGCTTACGACGACGTTTCGGTCCGACTTGGACCATTGACAGTCACACTGTGACTTTGTCAATGGTCCGAGTCGGACCGAAACGTCGTCGTAAGCTTCTCTCTTATGTGCGGGTTATTTGTGTATAATTACACTTATGGCTGACTTATACTGATCAAGCAGCTACTGTGTCTTGCCCTTCCCAATATCATTTCCACCAGCACTAAGACAGATAATGGGCTTGTTCCCATTACCTGACATATTATCCAACCTGTTGACTATGTCATCAACACCAGCACCTGGGAAGCACACACTCTGTTTCAACTTCCTAACTCTGTTACAGAAAGCACCATCCATATACCTTACCTGAGAATCACCCACTACCAGAATGTTCTTACCTTGATTAGCAGGGGAGTTAGTGGTACCTTTAATCTCACTAACCACTGAAGTACACTCATCCTGGAGAAAAGAGAAGTCTGTAAACAGTTATTTGGGGCAAAGCTGGTGCTTATTCCAACACTAAAATTAAATTAAGAGTTTTGGTTAGAAAGTATTTACTATTTTGAGCGGCGGTGGCAATGCACTTGCCAGACACCTGTACGGATCAGGAGCTTGGACCTTGGGTACTTCATCCCTCGTCATAGGGTTACATTAACAAGTCTGTAATTTAAGTGTGTGTTATTGGTACTTGATATATTAATAATGATCCTTTCTCTACTGTGTAACACATTGCTATAGTCTCTCAGTATGGAAAAGATGCAGCCTTTATTATTATATTAATTTTTTTTTCTGGACCTGTTGATAAGCACATTTCATATGGTAGTTATTTTATTAACAGACATACACTAATTACTTCCATAATAATGAAATACACATATTCCTCTCTCACTAATTGCATAAAATAATCCTAACATATTTTTTTGTGAAATTTCCACAGAATCTGTTGAGACAATTGGTAAAAATACCTTTGGTAGATATATTTAGAAAACTCTATATTTTTTTTTTCAAAACCGTCATTAAATATAAGATTTTGCATTTATTTGTTTTCCAGGTGGATCGTCAAGTTCAGTTTTGCAAGAAGTGGACATAACAATATTTCCATCTACAAAATGTGTAGAGAGTTATTCGACGCTACAGGAATACTCTACTGTCTGGCCTCGTAGTATAAAGGAAGAGACAATTTGTGCCGGAGATCCAAAAGGAGGAAAAGATGCTTGTCAGGTAAAGCTTTATCTTATATACTAGTGTGTGTGTGTGTGTACTTGCCTACTTGTACTCGCCTGTTTATGGTTACAGGGGTCAATTCACAGCTCCTGGCCTAGCCTCTTCGCTGTCACCTTCTCCCTGCTCCAAAAGCTGTATCATGCCTCTTAAAGCTATATATGGATCCTGCCTCCACTACATCAATCTCCAGATTATTCCACTTCTTGCTAACTTTGAGTGAAGAAATACCTCCTAACATTCCTGTGACTCATCAGAGTTTTCAACTTCCAGATGTGACTGCTTGCTGCTGTGTCCCATCTCTGAAACATTCTGTCGCTATCAACCTTCTCAATTCATATCAGTATTTTATATGTTGCTATCATGTCACCCCTATCCATCTTGTCCTCAGGTGTCGTCTGTCAGATTTCTCTTAACCTCTCCTCATAGGACATATGTCGTAGCTCCAGGATTAGTCTTGTTGCAATCATTTGCACTTTCTCTAATTTGTTGATATGCTTGATCAGGTGTTGGGTCCCATACTGGTGTTGCATACTCCAATTTGGGTCAAATGTACACTTTGTATAGTATCTTGAATGACTTTACTTAGGTATCGAGACGCTTTCCTTAGGTTTGCCAGGCTCCCATATACTGCAGCAGTTATTTGGTTGATGTGCCCTTTAGGAGATACGCTCGGTATAACACACACTAAGATCCTTTTCCTTGAGTGAGGTTTGCAGCCTTTGACCCCATAGCATGTACTCCGTCTGCAGTCTCCTTTGACCTTCATAAGTCTTCATGACTTCGTAGTTGGTGGGGTTAAACTACACGAGCCATTTGTCGGATCAGGTTTGCAGCCTGTCCACTTGAATTCTCCGCATTACCTTCATGTCGTCTTCAAATAGTGACACCTTTTAACATGTCCCATCCGTCATGTCATTCACAGTACCAGCCATAGGACTGACCCTTCTGGATCCCTGCTCATCACATGCGCCCACTCGAACATCTCGTGACGTACCATCACTCGCTGTTTCCTTCCTCTCAGGTGTTCCCTGATCCATCATAGTGACTTTTCTCTTATTCCTGCCTACTTCTCTAGCTTTTGCATAAATCTCTTGAGCGATACTGTGTTAAAAGTCTTCTAACAATCCAAGAAAATGCAGTCCGTGTACGCCTTTCTGTCATAGGGTTTCAAACTCACTGAAACCATGCTGGTTATCGTGGATAAGCTTATTATTTTTGTAGGTGCTCCACCACTCTTCTGATAATCTTCTCCATGACTATACATGCTATATATATCTCTGACACTGATCTGTAGTTTAATGCTGCCTGTATATCTCCTTTCTTAAAAACTGGGACTACATTTACTGACATCCACGCCTCGGGTAGTTGCCCTGTTACGATAGAGGTGTTGCAGATTGTTGTTAGTGGCACACACAGTGTCTCTGCTCCCTCACCCATAGCCCATGGATTGCTTTTGTCTTTGAGGTATCTAGTTTGCTTAGAAGTCTGTTTACACCCTCCTTAGTTATTTGTAGTGTGTCTAGCACTTGTTGGTGTACCCTACCATCCCTGTTTCCTGGAACCCTTTCTGTCTTCACTTAAAATACCTACCTAAATCTCGTGCTGCACTCAGGAATTACTTCCTGGTCATTTCTTGTGATCCTCCTGCAGCCTGATTACCCTTTCCCATAGTGTTGTTTTCCTCCTGATGTGGCTGTATAACAGCTTTGGGCCAGATTTGGCTTTTAAAGCTATGTTGTTCTCGTATTGCTGCTGGGCCTTCCTTCTCATCCATACAAATTCA